>CM044001.1:110356220-110515799 GCA_024085815.1 Flaveria linearis | reverse complement strand
CAAATATAAATTAGGGTTTCACTTGTTTTAAGGGGTTTGTTAAGTAATTAAAATTTGTAAAGTAGTTATTTACATTTTTTAATTCCATTAGAGGAATTATATAGGTGATTAAGCGTTTTAGAAATGAGTTAGACATAATAATGATGAAGTTCAAAATGTGGTTAAATCTTTAAAATTTTCTAAGTATATTATATAATTTCCACAATTATAAAAGTAATTCTTTAGAAGATAACGATAGTATTGTGTTCATTAATATTTTAACGATTTTTAAATCATTGTTTCAAGTTCAATTTTATATAATAACCATTTAACTATTTTAAAAGAATTCATTTGTATAAAAGTTTAAATAAATATTTAAAAATAACCATGATTTAAAATATAACGATTGAACCAAAACTAATTTATTATGTATTATTTGGAATCCTTTTTAACAAAAATTAAACCAAAATAACCTTGTAAAAAGGATTTAAATAAAGTTATTAATTATTTAAATTTGATAAATATTTAGTAAATTATTTGGTGTCTAAAAAAAAAATATTTAAAGTTATAAAAACTATTTTTATATTTAATAAAAATTTCTGAAATTGGTTTAAGGCTGAAAAAACCTTAAAAATATACTTGAAGGTGCCCGGGTTCGAACCCGGGACCTCATGTAGAATGTGCAAGTGTCTTAACCAGCGAACCAAAGGCCTCAGCGCGGTTATTCTCGGTTTTAAATGTTTTAAACACGAGCAAAAGGAACCCCAATTTGTATGAACCCTAGAATCAAACATGATTCAATTGAACATAGATTTGATGTTGATAAAAATTTAAGTTAGGGCTTTGTTCCCCAGGAAAACCGAGCCTAATGGTGATCTTAATTACCTTATTCGGTTGAAGAAAAGGTTAGCCATGGTCAAGATATGTCGCGGCTAAGTGAGAACTGATTCAGTTGCAAAGATTGATAATACTTGAATGGTTGTACATAAAGCTTCGAATGATTCACTTCTGATAAGCCCTCTTCCAATTGTAAGTTAGAAACTTAGAGATAGGTTTGGGTGTGGTGTGGGTCGCGACTTTGGATGATGATGGAATTCTATAATTGAGTTCGTTTTGGGTGAAAGTGAGAGTTGCAAATGATTAAGATCAATTAGATGGTTGTTTAGGCTCAATTAATTAGATTATTATTAGGTTTAAATGCCCAAACGGCTATGAGATTATCGGTTTCGGTTGTTCGATCGGCTTAAGTTTGTAACGATGATTAAACGCTTGTAATTGATGCATTCAGGCTCGTAGTGGTTCTAGATAGGTTTGGAAACGGTTTTGGGTGAAAATCGGGTTGGATTTGGGGTTTTGACCGTGGCCGGAGCCGCGCCGGAGGTGGCCGGAACACCTGGCGGAAATACGGGGAAGAACAGGGAGGGGGTTTGGGTTTTTCCAATTTTACAACTTTGACCCCTGTAGTTTTTAGTTCTTATTATTTTATGCACAAAGTTTCTATTTAAAGTTTATAAAATGGCATATTAACCCCTAAACTTTATTACCTTAAATTTTAAACACTTTTAAGATTATTAACTTATAAATCATTATAAGTATCTTTATTATTATAAATTTTATCATTAACATTACTATTATTGTTAACATTAAGATTATTATAGTTATTTGTTATTATAATAATATATTATTATCCTAGTTTTTATTATTATTATTATAACTATTAGTATTATTAATGTTATTTATTATTATGTACAATTTAATAAACTACAGCCTTTCAAATTAAAGCATTTAAAGAAGATTAAAAGATAAGCATAAGTAATCCATACAAGAACTTAACAAGGCTAACTTTTAATTTAACGAAAAATACGAGATGTTACAGTTCAACACGGGTACCTTTAGTCATTGGAACACCTCCTTTCTTGGAGTTTTCTATCTTAAAGCGCGTCATCATTTGTCTATGTATGTGCTTTGACTAAGCCCTAGAAGTCGCTTAGATCTATCTATAGATCTTTATTCCTAGAATGTAAGCAACTTCTCCAAGATCTTTCATTGCTAAACAAGCTCCCAACCATTTTTTAACTTTGTTAAGCATTGAGATATTGTTCCAATGATCAGTATATCATCCACATACAATATGAGGAACGATATAGTGCTCCCACTAGCCTTTCTGTAAACACAAGGCATCTTCACTTTTGACAAAACGAATTCAATGATTCTCTGATCAAATGAAGATTCCAGCTACGGGATGCCTGTTTAAGTCCATAAATGGACTATTCAGTTTGCACACCTTATTTGGATATTGTGGATCAACAAAACCATCGGGTTGAACCATATAGACATCTTCAGAGATATGTCCATTTAGAAAAGCGGTTTTGACATCCATTTGCCATATCTCGTAATCATAGTACGCGGCTATGGCAAGCAATATCCTAATCGATTTGATCATAGCAACGGGTGAGAAAGTTTCATCATAGTCAACACCTTGAGTTTGAGTGAAACCTTTCGCAACTAGCCGTGCTTTATAGGTGTGTATTTCCATGCATGTTGGTTTTTCTCTTGAAAAGCCACTTGCTCCCTACAGCCCGTGAATCGGGAGGTAGCTCACCAAGTCCCAGACTTGATTGTATCGCATGGATTGCATCTCAACGTTCATGGCATCTAGCCATTTCGTAGATTCCGGATCTGAGATAGCAGATTTGTAGTTAGTAGGTTCATCACCAGAATCAGCTACTACCAGAACCTCAGGGACCCTCTAGATTCCAAAGATATCTGTCAGGTTCTTTGCGAGTTCTGCTACTTCTACGAACGTTTTGTGTTATGTCTGAATCAGTAACTATTTCTTGTTGTTCAGACGCACCGACTACATCAACGTTTGTTTGTGGTTCTTAAATTTCTTCAAGATCCACAATATTACTTCCAGTTCCTCGACCAAGAAATTCTTTCTCGAGGAAATGTGCCTTCCTTTTGATGGAAATCATATTTGCATCAGGATGGTAAAAGTAATACCCGCTTCTCTTATAGTATCCAACGAAATTAGCTTTTTCGCCTCGAGGATCTAGCTGTCATTAGACTCGCTAGTGACATAAGCATCACATCCCCATACTCTAAGGTAAGACAAATTGGGTTTAGACCCATGCCATATCTCATATGGAGTTTTATCTACCTTCTTAGTCGGTGCCAGATTGACAAGGGGGCGGCGGTCATAAGAGCATAACTCCAATAGGAGTGAGGTAAGTTAGTTCTACACATCATCGATCGAACCATATTAAGTAGGGTTAGATTTCTCCTCTCACTCACGCCATTAAGTTGTTGGGTGTGTGCGGGTGGAGTGAACTGTTAAACAATTCCACATTCTTTTAGATGATCAATGAACTCTTGGCTTAGGTATTCTCCACCTCGATCTGATCGAAGTACTTTGATAGTCTTATTAAGTTGGTTTTCTACTTCGTTCTGAAACTCTTTGAACTTTTCAAAGGTTTCATGTCTATGCTTCATAAGGTAGACATAGGCGTATCGACTATAATCGTCAATAAACGTAAAAAAGTATCTTTCGTGATTTCTAGACATGGTTCTGGAAGGACCACATACATCAGAATGTATAAGTGCTAACAGATCCTTAGCCCGTTCACCAACATGGGTGAAAGAATCCTTTATGAGTTTGCCAGCTAAGCAAGATTCGCATTCATCAAAGATTCATGTCCTGTGGATTCAAGAATCCCTTCGGACTGAAGCCTTTTCACACGGGCCTTGCTTATGTGGCCAAGTCTACAATGCCATAGAAACATATCGTTAATTCCAGATTTGATACGTTAGAAAGATTATATACATTATTGTTTATTTGAATATCAATCTCATAAATACCACTTCGAGGTTTAGCCTCAAAATAAAAGATATCATTCAAGTAGGCAGAAATAACAGCATCATTAAAAACATACTTGAATCCTTGTTCAAACAATAAAGAAACTGAAATAATGTTTTTGGTTAAACCAGGAGCAAACAAATAATTATTTAAAGTAATTACAAGACCAGATGGACAAGAAAGATGATATGTTCCAGTTGCTAGAACCGGTACTCTTTTCCCATCACCAACGATGAGCTCCATGTTTCCTTGTTTCAGTTTCTTTCACTTTTCAGGCTCCTGCAAGACATTAATGATGTGGTAACCACATCCAGTAACAAATACCCATGTGTTGCTGGAAACAGTGAAAAGTTCAATAACATAAATCAGAATACCTGAAGAAGAGCCTTCACCATTGGCCTTCTTCACCTTCAGCTTGGCTAGATAGTCAGGACAGTTACGTCTCCAGTGTCCCATCTTATTGCATTCAAAACAGTGTCGCTCCTCAGGAGGGGACGCTGCTTTGTTTTTAGCCAGCTGTTTGTTGTTGGTGGCAGGCTTGGCAGCAACAACTTTACCTTTACCCTTATTGTTATAAGTTTTTTCTTAGGGTTTGGTTTCCTAACACCAGTAGATCGGACCATCAACATTTGACTGGCTTTATCTGGTATGTTTTGCTCAGCAGTTTTGAGCACACCGTGTAGTTCAGCTACACTCTTAACCCACGCATTCATATTAAAGTTCATTATGAACTGGTCGTAAGAACTAGGCAAGGAGTTCAAAATGAAGTCTAATGCCATTTCATCTTGCATAGGATAACCAAGTTTGGCCATTTGGTCAATGTACCCTTTCATTTTAAGCACATGGGCACTAACAGGCGAGCCTACTTGCATTTTGCAGGATATAAGCTGCTTTATGGTATCATAGCGCTCTTGTCGGGCCTGTTTCTAAAACATGCCCTTAAGTTGCTCAATCATGTCAAATGCAGTCATGTCCTCCATGTTCTTCTGGAGATCAGGAGACATGGTGGCTAGCATAAGGCAGGCTACCTCATCGGCATCCTCCTTAAATTTTTCCCAAGTTCTACGGCTGCGGCCGTATTATTTTCAGGCTCGTTGGGAACAGCGCTATCTATAACATAGAGCTTTTTCGCCATCTTGAGAACCAATCTCAGATTGCGGTGCCATGCGAGAAAGTTGGTGTTATCAAGTTTCTCTTTCTCAAGAATAGACTTGAGAATGAAGGAGTTGTTGGTTTCTAAAGACATCTATAAGTAAAATAAATTAATTAGTATTTTCGATGTATTATTTCCTTATTTAATTAATGACCCATTTACAGTAATTTTAAATAAGGAATGAGAAACTGACTTGGTCAGTCACTAAAGGCAGCTGGGGCACGCAACATTAGTAAGTGATTAGGCAGACTGACAATGTTTATCAATTGTGAAAATTGCACAACTCTCGTGTATGAGGCCGCAACGACAACATTTGTCAATGCATTGATACGTTTAGCCTCATCTATGCCCACTTTTCTCTCTAGACAGCTGTGGCACGTAACAAGAGTGAAAAGTAATAGTCATCCTAAAACAGTTACTTGTGAAAGGGCCGGATGTATCAACAAAACCCTTGCACCTTGGAAGAATAAACTACACATCAAGTGCGGTGCTGTGGCTCCAACACTGATGTTTCGCTTAATGTTCAAGTGTTCCTTATAGTAGGGTGGCATAGACTATTGATTTTTATCTATGGGATCCAATTTTAGTTTTACCGAATAGGGTCAAACACAACGTATAATTAAGTTATACGTGCGTCGTAAAAGTTAGTTTTACAATATATAGTTCGTGATAATAAATGACGAACCCTTTCAGCTCTTGGGACACCAGATTTTAATACCTTATTAAAACTAGGTTCATCGCGAGATAGACAACCGATTTTTAAATTGATAATTTTAAATTATTAAGATTTAAGTTTTAAAATTAAACTAATTTTAAATTTGAAAACTTATCTAGTTATCCTTTTAAATGGATAATTAATTTTAATTTAAAAATTATCAAGTTTTAAGTTTTGAAATTCAAACTAATTTGAATTTGAAAACTTATCCGATTATCCATTTAAAACAAACAATTTGTTTTAATAATTTAACAAGTTGTAAAATAAGTTTAAAACTTGTTATTTATTTTGATTGTAAAAAAAACTTTTTTTTAATTAGTTTGATATTAGGTTGGATGCTATAAACTAAAGCAACCATAATAGCAAAATAATATGTAAATCTAATGGCTATGATTGTTTGATCTCGCTAGAGCCAAATAGCGAGATCAAGCTAGGTCATGGGTGAAAACACAAAACAACCACAAGGATGGACCTAAGTGCATCTAATTGTCTTGATGGGCTCCCACTGACTCCTTGATTCGTCTTGTCTCCAGTTTTGACTTCGGGTCTTCAAATATTACAATATTTACAAAAGAAATACAAAATAAAAGAAAACTCTAATCTATTACAACTTTGAGCCATCAAATGGGCCAAAAAACCATAAAACCAAAAACTTTAACAATAACAAATCACATCACAACCATTCAACCACAGGGTTTAGCCAGATTTACATATTAAAACACAATCAAAATAATACGGGCAATCTTTTGGTTAATAAATATTTAACCAAAATAAACAAGTTGCCCAAAATAATATAAATCAGAAACTTCAAATAATTTTAAAGTTTATTATCTATAACCAGTTAACAGACCGGATCTGATTTGCATGTTGTAAGCCTGGCTCTGATACCACTGTTGGGTTCAGTGGTATCATCGTTAGTTTATTTATCAAAAACAGTTTTGATAATTATTAATCAGATTAATAACAGTTAACGTAGCGGAGTAATAATAAAATACCAGAATGAACCTGACAGGATCTGGGTTACAAACAATGCAAATACAGAATATAAATAACCTACTGATGAGATATAATATACCTTTGTGGTTAATAATTAACCGTTTGAGACACCGAGGGACAACGAATGAATGCTAGAATCAACGAACAATAAATTGGAACATAGTGGTTGTGGCTCTAAGAGGCGTGGTCCCAGTTGCAATCAAATATATCGGTTGTTTGTGATAGGTAGAAGAATCCAACTATCCTTCTATTTCTTTTCTTGTTAAGAGAAACAAAGATGGAAAGGATATATCTAAAACAATCAAACCAACACCAGGAAGATTGGAAGGATTTAGAGTTTCAGAATTGCATTTTATGGAGCATGTGGACGTTTATAATTGAGAAGAGAAGGACAAAAACCTTCTCCTAATCAACTTTCTGTGAATTGAACTTTGTGATATATATATTCAAAAGTTCAATCACTACACCACAAATCATGGCAACTTTGAGTAATAAATTCAAAGTGAGAATCTCACCTTTTCCTTTTATTTATTTAAATAAACATTAATACTAAATAATTTATAACAATTATAAATTATAAAAACCCGATATAGTTCGTAAGCGCCAGTTAATCAATTAAGTGGACTTAATATTTGTTGCCCAAGGTGTAACTCTTACGGGTCATAGCTCGGTTGGCAACGTAACGTAACCGAACTCGTACATAATCCAACATCATTCACCTCATTTGTTACTCTTTTTTTGTTCTATATGATCTTCCTTTGAAGCCTCATGCGATGCAATTTTCTTGATTTGTAGTTCTTGACCCGGACCTAATAAACTTGTTGAAGATGAACTTCAAGGCGAGATTGATGATGTCCGGCTAGACAAAAACAATCCGTTTACCTGCCTCTTTATTATAAATATTTGATATAAACTTCATATTTATATATTGTCAACTGAACTCTCATTTGGTGCTGAGAGTTCTGAAGAGTCATTCTATGCTGAAAAAATCGATGATGAAATCCACTGATAAAGCCATGGCTTTCTGCAGAAGCTCAAATATTATATATATGAAGAACAATCATCTAAACAAAATTCTCAAATTTTATAGAAGTTGTTGTTGGAATAACCAATTGGATCAAACCAAATATATAAGTAAAGATGCAAACTTGAAGTAACATATTCTCTCTCTTTTATTAAAACAAACTTGACAAATAAAACTAAATACATAACTACATAAGTCAATAAAATTACTAAAAATAAACTAATTATAGTTCAACTCAAATACTATTTAAGTAATCAAATAAATAAACAAACTCACTACTGATATATAGAAATCAATCGGCTTTCGTTCAGACTTACCCACAAAACAGTCCCTTGATCAGTAATACACACACACACTAATGGGAATGTCCGTGCGTTGCTACGGGTTCGACGCCCTTCATGTTATGGCAACTTTTGTTCTTGATACCCACCTAACCTTGTTCTTTAAAATCAACTTCTGCATATTAGCATTGAGTTCCGCTTTCTTTGTTTGACATTAAATTTACAAGAAAAGAACCATCAAGAACATATAGCTTAAAATGCTCTTGTGGTATTAATACTCTTGCATTGTAATTTTTTATTTGGGTCATTGACTATAGGACCTCCTCAAGAAACTTACGTTAATAAGTTGCGCTAATGAGTTCAAGGGGTTCGTGAATAGCACTCCTCACTTTTATGCTCATTTATCTGGAAGATCGTCGCAAAACAATTTCACTTTTTTGTTTTGAAAAGTTTTACTTGATGCCCTTATATTTAGTGAGTTTTACGAACTTACTCTTTTACTTTAATTTGGATTTTTTTAACCCTAGAGTTTGGTGTGTGAAGAGTTTTTGTCAAATCATAATATAGCTATTAAACCCACCAAGTATATTCATTTATACAAGATTCCGATTTTGGAAGTCTCTAAACTTTCTTCTAGGTCAATTTGTAAAAATCATTTGCGTTTCGTTTGGTTGGGTGTTTGCTTATGTTCAAATTTGTAAAAAATTCTAGTTGGGTTTTTTTTTATTCATTGAAATAAAGATTACGTCGGTAACATGCCGTAATTAATCATAAGAGTTTGGCCCAAGATGAAATGTTGTCGTCATGATGGTAATACTGCAAAACATACAATTTTTGTCGTCGCTGCTCTTGAGAACCTACTGAAGGATAAATTTAGCATATTCGTTACAACTTTCATTTCATAATATTACACTCTTATATTCAATTTAACTTAAGCTAATATGAATCGGTTGTCGGTTGTGATGTGGGTTGCAAATCAGGTATAGTGTGAGATGGTTGCTTAGTTCTTGTGCTTAAGGACAACGACGGTGGTGGTTGCTTTTAGCTACACTGATAGGTTTGTAGCATAAGTTTTGGTCTAGGAAGATCAGGAGAGGAGGAGGGTGATGATGTCCTGTTCCATTATTTTATTTTTATTGTTTCTAAATAAGAAAAAAGAAACGGATCCTCCATTTCTTAAAACTAGTTGTAATGATAATTGACATAAATAAAAATTAGCATTAGTTAGTGAAAAAGAGAAACTATGACAAAGGTTTGATATAAAGGATTAAATGAAGATCAATAGAAAACAAACAAGGGGCTGTTTGATTGAGCTGACCCGCATTCTCACCACTGACTGGCTGACTCGATCAGCCAGTTAGGATGATTGATGAACACTCTTGATAACTAACCCGGACCAAGAAACTCCTCTCTTCTCTCGCTCCAACCTCAGCGTCGGACCAACAGTGCAGGACCAACAACGCCCCTTCTCGCCTCCGATTTCACCTCCCGTGTAGTCTGCCGTCACGCCCCTTGAAGTTTAATTTAAGTTTAAAGAATTTGATTTATGTGGTTGTTTAATTTTGAAATCAGATTTGTTGAAGTTGTGTTTGTTTGATCTGCTTGATTTGTGGGTTGTTTTGATTTTTGTGATTTGTTGAAGTTATGGTTGTTTGATATCAGATTTGTTGAAGTTGTGTTTCGATGTGATTTGTTGAAGCTGGTGTTTAGGTTGATTTTAGGTGTTTTTTAGGTTGAAGTTTAATTCAGTTCAAAGAATCCGATTTCTATGGTTGTTTTTAGGTTGAAGTTCTAGGAGAACATTAATGTTTCGTTGGGGTTACATGAGTTCTTGAAATCAAACTTGATGATGCTTATATGGATTTTGAAATTAGATTTGATAATGTGTTCTTGAAATCAGATTGATAATATGGTTATTTTTATCATTCAGCAGCATCAGTCAGATACTGAATCAAACAATCAAGTTTCAGTCAGATGCAGACTCAGTCAGAACTTCTAACTGGGTCAGCTTCTGACTCAGTCAGATGTTACTGATTCAGTAGTAATCAAACAGTTAAGGGTTTTAGCTTGCCAAAGTGGCAAAGTTTTGAAAATCTAATCAGAATTATCAACATTACTCGCATCTAAACCGACTTAAAGTCGAGTTCTGTGTTTATCTAATTGTTGTTTATTAATTAACTAGCTTTAATAAATACGTGTGTTACACGGGTTGAATCAATAAAATATTAATATAATAAATTTATTAATTATAAAATAATATTTTAAGATATGATATGACTGAAATTATATATAAGAAATGATTACAGTAATAAAACTGTTATATTAAATTTTTAAAAATTTATTATTAATTTTTTTCAAAAAAAAAGTAAACATTTTGTTTTAAAACAAACCGAATAAAAATGTTATTTTTAAAAATTTCCTTATTGTAACTCCCAATTTAATTATTTTGTTTTTAAAAAAGTTGATTCTTTACTTTTAAAAATACCAATTTAAAATATTTTGTATTTTAAAACAAAATTATGCTTTAAAAATTATTATTTTATAAAAAAAATTATTTATTTAGAAATAACATTAATAAATATCTATTTCTTAATTTATTAAATTTACAAAAGTGTTAAATAATATTATTAGTAATTAAGATAATTATTTAGTAGGAGAGAGAGGCGGGAAAATTTTGATGAGGATGATTGTGGTGTTGACACGTGTCATCCCAGGATACCCTTTTATTAGAGTAACTAGCTATAGTAACCCGTGTGTTACACGAGTTGAATAAATAAAAAAATTAATATAACAAAATTTATTAATTATAAAATAATATTTTAAGATATATATCATTTAAATTATGTATTAGAAATCACTGTCAGTTATAAAATAGTGATCTCAACTTTTTAAAACTTTATTTTTTTCAAAAAAAATAATAAACGTTTTGTTCTAAAAAAACCGTATAAAAATGTTATTTTTAAAATTTTCTGATTATAACTCTTAAATTTAATTATTTTTGGTTTTAAAAAAATAAAACTTTAAAAATACCAATTTTAAATATTTCGTATTTTTAAAAAAAGTCTCATGCTTTAAATAAATTTATTATTTTATAAAAAATTGTTTATTTAGAAATAACATTAATAAATAGATCTATTTATTAATTTATTAAATCTAAAAAAGTGTTAAGTAGTATTATTAGTTTTTAAGGTAATTATTTAATAGGAGAGAGAGACGGGAAAATTTTGATGAGAATGATTGTGGTGTTGACACGTGTCGTCCCAGATACTCTTTTATTAGAGTAGAAAGATTAGAGTAGAAAGATTAGAGTAAGGAGAGGAGATAAGATGACTCACACTGCCAAAAATAAAACCTAAACTCCATACAAGAGATCGACGTGAAAAATCAAACAGGTGTTTATGTATTTACTTATTATTCATCATCTACATCTATATTGTATGTATGTATGTATGATTCAAGATTTAAAATGTTAAAGTTTCCTATTAATAATTAATATTCAGAATGTATGTAAATAAGGGTTGCAAATGTTCACTTGATTTAATCGCATGCCCTTTTGAGTTGCAGTATACGTTCTAGATTTTGCTTAAAGATTGTATAGAGAACATATTTAATTAATATGTAATCCCATTTTTAGTGTCAATAATATGTTGGGGAATTTCTTTATGGATAATGACTGGATGATTCTGAAGTCGTGTGATTTCACTTTCAGATCAAATAATTGTAGTGTATACCGATAATTTGATCAGATAAAATTAGAATTGATTCAAGAATTCGTATGAATTTGGATGTTGTTTGTAATCTTGTTTTTCAGTTCTATCTCTTTTCGAAAACCAAATACCCACATAAACAGGATTGAAGTTTTCTAAGATAACTGCTACTGCGGTTTGAACAAGTTATACATTTAGTCCCTCAAGTTTCAATGATACAATTTTAGTCAAAACGAATTTCTAATGCATTTTCTATGTAGGACATTTGTTCAAAAGGGCACCAGCCAGGGGCTCTGCCGTTTGGACCCCGCCAGGGACTGTCCCCCCCTGGACCCCGCTTCTCTCGGGGGCGCTGCCCCAAACCCCGTCAGTCCCGATGACATTTAAACAAACATGCACTCTTGTTTGAAAGACAAATGTAATATCTAAGTACACTAAAATATTCAACATAATAATCTTTGAGTAGGAGAAGGTTACTCAAATGTACAAACGAATATTATTTGTGATTTTAAGATTCATATATATGCATCTTTCAGTTTAACAATGTAATGTGTTTGTTTATGTTGTTTTTCATTAATTATTAGAGGGATTAATGAGTGACATTGTTTCTGAATCTGTGCAGATTGAGGATGAAATTCGATCAAAGAGATTTATTCGGCACTCGAGTTCTTGATGTCGATATCGAAGAAGCTAGAACTAAGAAGTTACATCAAATTTCTGTAATGTAATAATTATATGATATGGTTTAATTAGCACGATTAATATCCCCAATTTTAGGGAGAACTGAATATTTGTAGCTCTTTTGATTTTATTTAGTACTAGTACTTGTTGTGTTTTGTTTCATCTACAAATATATTAATGTCAATAAGCATAACTCATCTAAACAATTGCAATCAAGTTCATCTACATCAAATAAGCGAGCACGCGTGTTAATTGATAAGTTTAATATTCGAAACTTTGCAGGATGTTGTGGAGTCTAAAATGGATTCAATTATCAGACTTATGAGAGAAGTAGAGTTGATGGAGAAAGATGCAAAAATAGCACAACAGGAAGTTGATGACTGCAGCTTAGATATTCTTGCAGAGATAGATGAGCTTATAATCGCACAACAACTCGCGAAGAAAACAAACGACAAGGTGGTGCATTAGTATTCTTTATGTTACTATTATGCAACTTGAACGCGCCTTTAATTTCTACAATGTTTGCTGATGAGAGCTAGAGAAGTATATGCACAAAAGGCTGACTTAGCTGCTGAAATGAAGGTGCTTCATTTTCGTGTATCTGGTGTGTTGAATGAAGGAGATGAATGTCTTGCAGCTATTGATGAGGTACTTATTTGTATTTAACAAATGTGGATTAAGTAATTAGCAGATGTATCGAGGTTGTTATGCACCTTTTAATTACTATCAATCTTTTCTTAATTAGATTCATAATCCTGGAGAAAAGATTAACTTCAGCTGTGAAACAAAAGAAAGCGGCAGATAAAGAAAAGGTGCAAAAAGAAGCTACACTTGCATATCAGAAAAGCGAGATGACAAAATTGTGGAAGAGTTAAAGAAACTTGAAGAACAAGCAATGGAGAATTTAAAGGTAGTTATATAACAACACAATTGCATAATGCCACTAGTTTGTTTCAACTTTCATCATAAAATGGGTGTTTGGAATATCATAATAATATGATATTCACTTTGCAAGTGCAATCCCAAACATCCCTTCACAACAAAATTAATCCACATTATGATTCGTTTCTCTTTACAGTTGCACGAGTTCCTTATCGATCGTGGCCATATATGTAGTTGATGTGTTAAAGTAAGTTGTAGTATTCGGTCAAAACCGTTGTATACCTGAAAGTTTGAAAATCTTGTTTACAAACTATCACTTGATTTTTTGCAGAGAAGAGATATCTTGTAAATATCAAGATGTGAACCTGCTGAAAGTGGAGCTTGAAGATCATCAAGATGCAAGTGAAACTTGGGTTGCTGAAGATTATTTGAGCCCGATAGTACAAAATATGATATCGATGCAGGATTGCAAGTGCTATAAGTGCGATAAGAATTTGAATGGAGTCGGGAGAAGATTCGTAGCTAGCAAAGATGAAATGAAAGCAAAGAAGATGTGCAAGTCTTTGATGAAGAATTTAAAGGAGATGAAGAAATGGATATTGGGAGAGATCACAGAAGCTGTTCAATATCATGAAGACATGTATTTTTGATTAAATGCATGAATTGTTCTAGATGTTATGAACAAGATCATTATGATATGGATTTAGTAACATTGTTTCACACTTGAATGTCTTGAATTGAACTCTACAAATTAAATCTAGAACTCCCAACTTGTTTTTCATTGTGATTGGCTTTAAAATTAACACTTATAATTACGTGTTCACATAATTTTTTCCATCAAATTACACCAACATATTTGTAAACTTTAACCACATGAAAAATATATGTTTTGGGTGATTAATAAAAATGTTGTTAGTAGACGGAACCTGTTTAACTAGTCATCTTATGAATGGTTCATTTGGGTTCGGGTCAATACGGGTTTTGATAAGGGTTAAAACGAGTTTTTTATAATAAAATGATGCCCTAAGTATAATGGAAAAGAATACATATCAAACTAATAAGCCTTCAAAATAATAATATTACGATGCTATAAATCACAAATTACAAAATCATATTTAATTATTAGTAAGATCGTAAATTTATGTCGTGATAAGCAAAATATGTTAATAAAAGGTTTAAGCGAGAAGAATTGTTCAGACACGAATTTAATCATGTCTCAATTCGCTTATGTCATGAACACGCTTGCCCAAAACACTAACACTAGCTTTATTAACTTTATGTCGAGTATCGTCTTAGATATAATTATAAGCGCGCGCTACCATAAATGCATATTGCATGGGTATGCTTAATCTTATTACTTTTCCCGTGTGTAAATGTATTTATATATATTCGAAAGGGTATCCAAGAAAAATAGTACGTCTTGAACAATATTGAATCAGTTCAACAACAATGTCTTATATCGAAACTCAACCAACTTAATTAAAGTCACGTTGTTGCCTATATATAACTGAATATTGATTTTTTGTAGAAAATTGTTAGACATAAAAATGTATTCAATTATGAGGCTTATGAGAGTATGGAATAGAGGGAGAAAGCTGCAGAAAAAAGTTAATGACTGTTATATATATAATCAGTTAATTGAAGATTGGATTTCTTTGTGAGATTGATGAACATATACTCTCGCAACAACGTGTTAAGGAAGCAGATGAAAAGGTTGTACATTAGTTCTTTCTATGCTTGTTTTACACAGTTTTCAGACGATATGCTAATCTGTTATTATGTTTCTTTTGGAGCGTGCTAGAGAAGTATAAGCACAAAGGGCTTATTTAACTTAGGAAATGAACAATATTCTGTCTCGTGTATCAGGTGTATTGAATGAAGGAGATTGATGTCTTGCAACTATAGATGAGGTAATGATATATTATATGTGGATGATGAATTAGTTAGCACTTGTATTGAGGTCAATACGTGCCATTTAGTTTATCATTTATATTTTCTTACATACACGTATAAAAGATTAGTTTTATGTTACGACCCGTCTAAAATTTAAATTGCTAGTCCTAGTTTCCAGAAGTTTCTAGTCCACACAAGATTTATTTGGAAAATACTACAAAATTATGGTCTAAAAGTGACAGCCCTAGAAGACCACATTAACGACCAAGAAAGAGCATTAAGGGGCTGATATAGAATGCTCTAGAACGTCCTAAAATGGTTAAGGGTGCTTCTTAGAATTCATCACGTAAATATAATAGATTTTAGAATTTTGTAAATCAAGAATGATCTAGACACTTGAGAATTGTATAAATGGGTAAAGCAGGCCATCATTTGGAATTACCAAGGTCATGGCCTTGGGTCGTGTTTCTAGCTTATAGGAGTTGATTATTTAATTTATGTTGCTGGAGTTCTATATCTGAGCATTGGTGGACTTAGAGCTTTCAAAATAGTTATCCAACAAAACAACTTTCAAAAATAGTCACTCTAGATTAAAACACTTTCAAAGTGCTTATTCGTCGAAGATTATTGCCGTCTCTATCTGAGCATTGGTGGACTTAGAGCTTGAGAAATTAATGACCAGCCGTCCACCCTAATTTTTTTTCCAGTGATATATATGTGAAAAATTCTGACCGCTTCCCGTAAAATATTGCAAGCATCCCCTTTAAGCGTTTGAAACTGAAGAAAAAACAAGAAAACTTTAAACACTTTGTCGGAAGCGAAACTAGAAAGGGATTCGAGGGGTTCGGTGACCCTAGCACAGGCGAGCAAACCATATTTTCTTACTAACCGGACTCTGTAATAAAATAGTTTTTTAGTACTTTTACCCTTAAATAATCATGTAGTTAGTAGAAAGAAAAGAAAAAAATATCAGAGATAAATGTTTTTAACAATGAAAAAAATACTAAATTTATATTGATTTCAAGATATAAAGAATTAAATATTATATTTATTGTGTAACATCCCAGGTTTCCAGGGTCACATATAATTATTAAAATAAAATAAATACGAACTTTATATTTGTATATTGTTAAACGAGTAAGTAATGAGTTAAATAACTATTTAAATTTAAAGTTTTAAACAAGTTTTAGTATCGTAAGAGACCGTTTAAATATATATAAATATAATAATATATTATATTTAAATGTGCTCCGTTTTTAACGAAACTTGGGTCGACTCGTAGAGAAAAATAAGAGCGTCTCAATGGCATATTTGAAATTTTATAAGACGTTATATTCAAAAAGTTATAAGAGAAAAAC
Source organism: Flaveria linearis (assembly GCA_024085815.1). NCBI lineage: Eukaryota > Viridiplantae > Streptophyta > Magnoliopsida > Asterales > Asteraceae > Flaveria > Flaveria linearis. Next base: position 110,499,274 of record CM044001.1, on the reverse strand, counting down.
GAAGTAAGCAGCTGAATTAATTATAACAATATAATAATAATAATGTTAAAAAAATATAAGGAAGGAAAAGCGAAGAATGCAAGCATACAGACAATGTCAAATTGCATCCCACATCGCCTGCTTTTCTTTTCACTTGTCTGTCCGTTTTCTTATATATAGAAACCTTAAGGTTGAATTTAGATTATAAGTTTTCTTGGGAACGCTCTAGTTTTTAAAGAGAATCTCGAGTAATCAATACCCCATTAGGTATTGTTATTAGTCGCTTTTGGAGCTCGGGTAGGAGCGCGAGTAAGGAGACTCTACATCAAATTGACGTATACAGTTTTAAGGTATGTTCTCCTTTAAGTTTATGTCAAGTTAATTATTATTATTTTAGATTATTATTGTTATTAGTAGTTTTAGTATTATTAGTATTATTATTTTTAGACGTTAGGGTTATTGTTAGGGTGAGTATTGGTAGCCTAACCTTAGTTAGGCATGGACTGACACCCATGCTTAAACAAGATAGCGTAAACCAATATTCAACCATTATAATAATCATTACCTAACCTAGGATTACTTAAACTGTATCAGGACCTAGAGATATTACCAGATTATACTAAGAAATGCTATCAACTGTGGGCAACTGCTAAACAGGTGAGTTCCTCTGAACTGTTTTCTAAAACGGAATGTGATGTTCTGATAACTAGTAATTATTGAAGAATTGACTATCAATAGCATCTGTGATATGTGGCAATGCTTGATAGGATGCTTGAGGGCTGCTTGTATAATTCTGCTTTAGCCAGTGGAGTTTGTATACATAGCCTGGTTATGTGAATTTATACTGTGCTTACTCTGTTCCTATATGTTTGCCATGACTGTATTCACTTGATGCAATAGTCAATAATAACATGTTTTGAATTTTGAAGAATGCTATGTTTATGAACTCACAAGCTTTGTGCTGAGTCCTAAATGTTTTGTATTTTATGGACAGACATCCTAGGTGCCAAAAGATTGCAAAAATTGAAGATTACGGGCTACTTTACGAGGAAATAGAGGTCTAGAGCGCTACGGAAGATTCAGATCTCTAACATAGTAAATTGATGTAATGATATTATCTAGCATGACAAATATAATGTACATTTTGATGTAAAATTAAAGTTAGACTTTCGCAGTGAACTCCATTATTACTATGTGTTCTAAATATCCAATGCGTAACGCTCCCTGGGATAGCCCGGGAGGCGGGCGTTACAATTGTCTGACAATGTTCTCATATATGTTGAACATCATTGGAATTAAAAAGTTTGTGAACTGTTTTAGCAATAAGTATAATTGCTTTAAACATATCACATATCACTAATTTTAAGAGTATAATTACCTCAAACATGGCATATCATTACTTTTATGAATATACTTGTTTCAATACACTTGTTGATATACATATACATAAAACTTTTAACGATGCTTTTTATATTGAACCAGATCCAACTCGATCTGATCCGAACTAGACCGGAAAAATATATGTTATATAACGATAGTCAAATGACCCTTAAAAAATCCCCCGCCTACGTCAAAATTTTTTGGATCCGCCACTATACCTGAGCGAGCATAAGCCAGCACCACAGCCACCGCCACAGGCCCACAGCGCGACCAAAGATTCCGGGAATAAAAGATGTTTCCGGTGAGATAGAGGTGCACAAACCGGTTTTTTTTTTAACCCGGGTCGGGTTGAACCCGGGTCGGGTTGGACCCGGTTCGGGTTCGGTCAACGAAATGGAGCCCGGTTTTTGACCAAGAACCGGTTCGGGTCGGAACCGGTTTCAAGCCCGGCAAACCCAACCCGGTTGGAACCGGTTCGGGTTGGAACCGAACCGGGTCGGGTCTATGAACCGGTTTGGAAAACCCGGTTTTTTTTTTGTTTTTTTTTCCTACTATTTAAATTATATACAAATTAATTACAAATTTTGGTTAATAAAAAAATATTAGAGTATATTAATTAAACACAATAGTATGTACTTTATTTTTAAGATTTCCATTACGATTGTACGCGTTTTTATTTTCATTTTAATAAGTAAACAATTAATACGAATAGAAATCATAAGCGAGTTTTTCTAAAGAAAACAATAAAAATTACATTAATTCATAAAAGCAAACAATTAATTCATTACGAAAAATAAACAATAAAAATTACATTAAAATTAAACCAAAGAAAACAAAATATCCATATTACGAATACAAGTTTTTCTAATTTAATCGTCTTCGTCGGTTTGTGTGCCAATGCGTTGAGACAAATCATAAGCGAGTTCTTCGTCGGATAGCGGTGAGGATCGTCCGGTTTGTACCTCGTGTTCGTGTATTTCTTCTTCAATCGGTGTTTCTTCTTCAAGGTTTGATATGTGTTGTCTTCGTTCGACCGCATCTAAGTGGTCTTTTAAACAAATACACATCTCTAGCGATGTTGGAGTTAGCCTTGTTCTTCTAATCGATAAAACCCTGCCACTAACAGAAAATGCAGACTCCGAAGCTACCGTGGAAGCTTGGACGGTTAGTAAATCACGTGCCATGGCGGCTAGGACCGGAAATTGTGATTCCTTTCCTTTCCACCTTGTCAGAATATCAAATTTCAAGAATTCATCGGGAGACATAGTGGCTAAAAAATCGGTTCTCATATACCTCCCGAGTTCGCTACTTGGGGTGTTACCCTCTGACGTTTACTGTTTTCATTTTTCAAAGTATTATATAAACTAATCATCGGGTCTCTACTTGAGCTCGACGAACTCGATTCCACGTTCGATGGTAGGTGGATGTTTGATGTTGCACCATATTTTCAACATAAACATTAAACAATTTTTTAAAAAATTTCATTAAATGTTTGTTTTGTATTAACATTAAAAAATGGATCTAAATCATGTAAATCTAAATCATAAGTTATCTCATCTATTAAAGTTTCTACCCCCGAAACATTTAAACACGGGTCTAGTGCGGCGGAACACGTAAAAACCGGGGGTAGTTCAATGAAATATTTTTAAATTTTTCTTTCATCGGCGCTACCATTGCTGAAAACATTTCATTTCTTTCTTCATATTCACTTAATTTATGGGTCATTAAATAAATTTGATGAAGTGTTAGACAACTTGTCGGATAATAAACCCCCGACAATTTTGTAGTTGCGTTTTTAAAAGCTCTAAAAATTGAGTTATTTCTTGAATATATTCCCAACCCTCTAACGGAAACGGAACAACCCGACCCCCATCGCAAGACTATCGTGAAAAACATGAAGCGTTTCTTTTTGTCGCAAAGCACTATTAAACATTTTCCAAGTAGAATTCCATCTAGTCGGGACATCCCAATTTGGTCCTAAACAAATGGAATTCGTATCGTGACACATTTTCTATAATTAACATACTTTTTTCTACTAGTTTTAAAAACGTCACGTAACATGTTTTTGAAAGACGTTTTAAAATCTTCCACTTCAGGAACGCCAAGACCATCTTGCACAACTAAATTAATAATATGTGCAACACATTTTGAATGAAAAAATAAGCCGTCACAAACCGGTTTATATTTTATTTTCAATTTTTCAACGGCGGATGTGTTGTTCGAGGCGTTATCAAATGACATTGAAAAAATTTTATTTTCTAATTTATACGTTTTGATTACATAGTCTAAAATTTAAAAAAGATTATCACCGGTATGCGGATATCCAAATAATTCAAACGCAATCGTATGTTTCATCATTTGCCACGAACTTGGATCTATCCAATGGGCGGTGACGCAAAGGTACGATTCCGGTAAACCGTGTGGGGCGGACCAAACGTCGGTAGTTAAGTTCACACCGGTTTGTAAATTTTCAAATAAAACCTTTAAATCATTTTTGCTTGTTTCCAAAGATTTAAACAATCACGTCTAAGAGTGGTGCGACTTACGTGAGTGTAGCGTGGTTGAAGAGTTTCTTGAATCAATTTTGTTAACCGAGGGTTGTCGAAGTGATCGAACGGTAATCCTTCTTGAATTACAAACTTTGCCATTCTATCTCGAACCATATCGACGTTGAAGTTCCATAAACCACCATCGTTTCCGATTGATGTTTGCCCTTGACTCGGTGTACTTTTCAAAGACTTGCACCATTTGGTCATATGATTTCTCAAAGTCGAGTTTGAATCCGACTTGAAAAACGAACCACAAGCCTTGCATCGAGCTTTATGTTGATCATTCGACATTTCGCATAAGTCGAAATTACACCAAATCTCTTGGTTTCGCGTTGTTGAAAGAATTCTAACAACGGTAGCGACACTTGAGGATCCACCGGTTGGAACGGAAGATTCAGAAGCCATAATTCAAGAGATTGAGAGAATAGAAAGTTGAGAGTGAGGAGCGTTTTTGCGTTTTTAAGCACATTTTTGAGCGTTTTTGAAGTTTTGAGTGTTGTGACTAAACCATAACACCCACTACTTATTTATACTATCATATAAGGGCAAAATGGTCCAAAAAAAGTGCAAAAAAACGGTCAAAAAATACCCTCAAACGGCCATATAGCCGTTTTCTAACGGTAAAAAAAAAACGGTCGAAAACCGGTTCCAAACCGGTTTTTTTGGACCGGTTTCGAAACCGGTTCGGGTAAAAACCGGGTCCAAACGGTTTGGGCTAGAAAATTCAAAACCGGTTCTGAACCGGCGGGTTTTTTCAGGTTGGAACCGGGTTGGGGGTATACCGGTTCCGAACCGGTCCGGGTCGGGTCGTCGGGTCGGGTTTTGAACCCGGTTCTTTTGTGCACCACTACGGTGAGATACTATAAGACAATAATGGGCCGAGTATTGGGTTTGCGAGCCCAGTCCACAGGACCATTGGGATTTGGGCATATGTGCCTATGTGGTAATTTTACTACCCTTTAAAATGATTTGAGAATTAAACTATGCCATACTATGATCTAACTCTTAAATCTATATTTTATGTTTAGGGCTTGAACCATTAACTTCATGAGAGGGAGATGTCTACAACATATTTTGATACTACAACAAACCTAGCGCGCTAGATGAATCAAAGTCTAGCGATGTGATGACTATTTGTTATGATTTTCATGATCCGTCGGCCTAAACGTGGGTATATTTGATGCTCGAAATGTTTGATCTGATTTGCCACATATTGACATTTGATTTGAGATCCGGTCTCATCAGATGAAAAAAAACCCAAACAGGGTACTTCATGGTTCCATAGGACGTAAAATGTTCACTCCTGACAAACACGTCAGGATCTCATTGGATCTCCATTCAAGCAGATGTGTTTTACTTCTGAAGAATGCTCTTTCAGTGTAGGCTACTCCCAAAAAGCCACATGTTGCTTTTAATTGATCTACATCAACAACAGAATTACTTTGGTAGATTAATATACTTTGTTTATTCATTATTGTTATTAATATATATATATATATATATATATATATATATATGTGAATCCAAGGATCGCAATTCAGGAATTATCAGTATTAAAATAAATCAATTTAATGATCGCGGAATTATCATTAATTGACGTTTAATTGTTTGAATGATTAATTATGAACACAACCACAGAAACACAGTAAACACGAAATCAATAATATTCAAAAGTATTTCATTAACTATAACGTAATGATTACAAAAGAATAATAATGAATACTATAAACAATCGAATACAGTGTATCAAATAATGTTGATGTTGATGCGACGGCGATTAGGGTTGCACAATGATGTAACTTGACAGCCGTAATAATGATTGATTGTGTTCACCGAGATGTGAAACCTAGGACTCATATTTATAGATGATTTGAGTCGGTTAAGGAAACACCGGATCTCTCGGGATTTGTTGTTGATCTTGTTGACTTGTTTGACTTCTTGGAATTGATAATCACACAAGTATAATGGTCTTCCGCAGGAGTCTTGTCTTCCGCAGATCTTCTGTTCTTCCGTAGGAGATTTGCTTTTCCGTAGGAATGTTGTTCTTCCGTAGATAATCTTCCTTCCGTAGGAGTCTTCACTTCATGGAACTTGATCATCCGTAGGAACTTACACTTGGTCATTTGGTCTTGTATGAAACATATCTACGGATTAACAAAATTGTTCATCCGTAGATGTTTCCTACACTTAGTCAGTTTTATCAAATCCATCCCAAGAATATTGTTTCTCCTGTCAAAGCACAAATCAACACACATACATATATGGGGTTAACCTATAGATTCAAATCACATATATATATATTTTGACTGTTACAAATGTTAATTACAAGACTTGATTTTCAAGTACTAAGCCTATACAAAATTGATCTAGTCCTATACAATCTAGACCTAACAATACTCCCCTTAGGCTTAGCTCCTTGTAATCAGTCCTTCAAAACTGCTAGCTCCTTGACTCTTGATATAATTTTGTTGTAGAAGTAAGATACAGCTGCCTTTTGATCATCATACTTGTATTTGATCTCCATTTTGCTGATCTTCTTCAGAGTCTCGTAGCCAAGTCCCAGAACATCCTCTTCTGTAGTGAGAGTCTCTAATACTCGGTCATTCTTCACTACTTCAAGTTCATCTTGTTCGGAGAGGCGAAGTTCTGAGACTTCTTCATATTCTGTTCCCTTCAGCAAGCCTGCATTATGTCTTCGTCGTTTGTAGGCTTTTGCATGAAGTTTGTCGATGACTTGGATCATGTGTACAAGCAGGAACAGATCATTTTGAGCTGCTTCATCACTCAGCTTCGGAAAGAATTTGTCATGAAGGTAAGAAGTGTAGCTTGGATGAAGCAACTTGATCTCCGCAGGATCAAAAATCCTGATATTTTCTGCACGTTTGTTCTCTGCATTTCTCATCAGCACCAGCTCTTTTGTCCTCTCTACATATCCCCACTCAGTAATAGGGAGTGTGTATTGAGTTCCTTCAATCCGTTTGATGGCTGCTGATGTTCTGTTATTGTATCCAACCCTCTTCAGAAATTCATCATCTACTGAGTCAGAGGCATTGGACTTGGATCTTTTCTGCCCATGAGTTATTCGTTTGTGAGCATCATCATCTCTTTTAGCTCCTATGATCACATCATCCTTGAACCTTGTTTTCAGTTGACCCACTCTGCTTGAGAAATCCCTGCCCCTTGGGTGTATTGGATGATTTGTCAAAGAAAGGCTTTGCAGGTCCTTTAAGTCATTCTCAGAAAGGCAGAGTACTGAAAACACATCATGGAAGTATTCAACTCTTCCTGATGTCCTTTTAATCACTGCACAATCCCACTCCTGGTCATATTTCCATGCCATTATTTTATTTTCTTCAGCTGAGTTGGGAGTTGTGATGTGATCAATCAACTGAATCAGAGTGGACTTCTGATCAGTGATTTCTCTGACAGTTGTACCAAGGGGCCATACTTTGCCTGGAATGACTTCCCTTGGTTCCCTGATCAGCTTATCTTTAGCTTTATGCTGATCCTTGGGTTCTACAGTGATTGGATCAGCAGATGATTTGCTTTGTTTGTCATCAGTAGGATGAGGAGCTGTTGTTCTGAATTTTACACCTGTTTCCAGCTCCACCTTCATTACATGCTCCATCATCCTCCGCAGCTCACCAGTAGTTCTACCTTTAAGTTCGTGTGGCTTGTAATTGTGACCCTGTAACCAGCAAGTCATATTGTACTTTGAGAGTTTTGCTGTGTCACAGTGGCCCAATTCTTTCTTTAATTTCTCCAATGATTGAAAAGTGGTAAAGGCTTCATAATCACAATTTGGGATTATGAACCTTGCAAACTCAAATTCTTTCAATGCATTGGCCATCTCTGAAGTGTTCATCCTCTCAACCATGTCATACGGAAAACCATGGTTGATGAGGGTCATAAACATGCTTGAGTCAGGCCTCTCTTCTAAGATATCAGCAGTTGTTAGAAGGTCATCGGCCTTTCCACCTTTATCAGCAGTGGGGGAATCCATCCGTGTTAATTCCTCCCACTCTTTGTCACTTTCTTCTTTTTCTCCGGAAGATACCTTCACAGCAGAAACTTCTACTGAAGGTGTGTGATCAGGAGATGGAACTTTTGATTTCTTCGGGGAGCTTTCTTCTTCTTGTTTCTTTGTGTGGCTCCGAAGTATTTTCTTTTTCGGGTGTATGATATCAGCGGCTTAGCAGCTCGACCCGATTGTTTTTCTGGTTCAGCACTTGTATTCACTTTTGTTTTCAACTCAGATAGCTTTCTCTTCAGGCTCTCTATTTCCAGATCCTTTTGCTTAATTAGCTCGGCCTTTTCATTTTGTTCTTGTTTCAAGGTTGCCTCTAGTTCCCGTTTGGTTTTGAACAATGCATCAATGATTTCATTGTTGCATTGAGCATCTTCTCTCAGCCTTTTCAAACTGGCATCCTTCTTTGTGAGTTCTTCATCCTTTCTTGGATGACTCCGTACAACTCCACTATTCTTTGTTTTTTTTGTTGGATTTAAGCACCAACTTGTTATATTTTGCCACCAAAAAGCTCTTGCTCACAGGGATGTCGCTGTCACTTAAGTCATCTTCATTGTAAGCAGTGACATCCTGAGCAGAAGTTTGAGTCTCCCCCGGTTCATCAGCAGGTATTGGCTCGGTATGAGCTGATGAAGGGGGTTCATCTGTGTGAGTTGGAGAGAAGGGAATAGTGCTGGCTTCAGATAGTAATTCGGTGTCTCTGAGTGTACAGAGTGTACAGACTCAGTCACCTCAAGTGGTTCAGTCTCAGCACTTTCCGGAGATTAGGGTTTGGGGACTCTGGTGGTGGTTGTATGGGTGATTGGGCTTGGAGTGGAGAGAATGGTTGTGTGTGATGAGATGAAGATGATGATATCAGAACAGGTGATTGGTGTGGTTGTATTGGAGAGATTGGTTGGGTGTTGAGGCTTGAAGGTGATTGTGGTTGTTGAGGTGATTGGCTTGATGATGCATGTTGTAGTGGTGGTGTTTGGATTGGTGATTGTTGTTGGTGTTCTGGTGTTTGGTGTGGTGAGTGAGAAGATTGAGCTGAATCAGCAGATGATTCAGCTTCATCTTCCCACGCCAACTCTTGTGGCAGATCAGCATGTGGATCAATAACGTGAGCAAACATAGGCATGTCAGGACCTTCATACTTTCCACTCAGTTTGTTCAGAACTGATTTGCTCAGATGAGCTTGGACAAACACTTCTCCAACCCTGTCCAAGCTTGGGAGCTCTGAGTTAATCACCAATTGCAGGAATCTGGGGAACATGTACATCTTCTCATTCTTTTGCAATTTGACTTGTTCGCACAGACAGTTGAAGATGTATCTTGCATAATTGTAGATTCTCCCCTCGAACACCCCAATAATTCCTGATGAGATGTGTCGAGAAAATCTGTCTAATCCCGACTTTCTGTTAGACATGCACTTCAGGTAGGTGTGACATAAGAACCTGTAAGGTTTGCACAGCCTACCCTTCTTGATTTCTCCTTTTTCAAAATCACCATCGTACCCCATGAGATTGAATACCTTTTCTATGTATTCATTCTCGAAAACGTCCGGGTGACCTATCTCTCTATCTCCGAGTTCCAAGCATCTTCGCAAGGTGCTTTCATTCACTCGAAGACGCTGACCCAGAACTTCAGCCACTATGACTTCCTCATCGTTTTGTTCTTCGACTCGAGCTGAATTCCAAAATCCGACTATGTGTGACTGATGAATCACAGGCTCAGCCGTCAAGGCGTAGAAGAGCCTGGATCGTCGGAGATATCTGATGATATCTCGACATCCTTCCGCTGCTGGATCATCAGCGTTCAAGTATGCACACACATTATGCTCCTTAGCAAATCTATTTGCCATCTGCAAAGAAAATCAAGTTAGAAACCACGCAGTTGAATCGTTTGAATGACAATAATCGATTAACCAGTTCCGTATTGATGTTTACGACATGATTTACCTTTGCAGTAACTGTAATCGGTTACTGGATAATGTTGATATTTTGAAATTTTGAAAAGGGGGAAAAAGTGCGATTTTCTAGGTTATCTGAAAAAGTGCTCTGTAAAAGTGAAATGAATTTTTAAGAGTCAGACACCTTATTTGTAGTCCAACAAATTAACTTCTTTTATTAATTATGTTGGGCCCACATTATGTTGGGCCCACTTTCATTTATTCCTATGTTAGACCCATTTCCATTTATTCCTTTTCATATCCCAAGTGTTTAGAATGCATTATCTCTTCCGCAAAACATCTGCGGAACCTTGACATCTGCGGATGTCAACATCTGCGGAACCTTAACTTCTGCGGATGTCAACATCTGCGGAACTTTACATTGGATGTAAGTTCAAATAATGCATTTGTTTTGTTTTGCTTGTTTTGCTGCTGAATCAGAGATCATATAATACTTCTACGGATGAGTGGTATTACTGTGACTTCTGCGGATGCAGAAATTTCACTGTTACTTCTACGGATGAGAAGTATTACTGAAACTTCTGCGGAGCTTAAAGTTTAGAAAACTTTAAATGTATGATATCTACTTAGTAGACTCAATTGTTGATGTTGGACATTGTTGACTTCATTTGCATGGCAATGTAGTACAAGAAAGCAAGTGTCCTGTATCCTGCATTCAAGTTAGTGCTCAAGATCCAATTCCTTCAAAATACTTCAGATCAATTATCAGCTTTTATTGTTTGTTTTTCATGCATGAACTACTCCCCCTAAATTTGTGATTAATGTGAAACTGTTGCATTCATCATAAATTTAAGTTGTGAACAGGCATGACAGGCTTATGACATTCTAAATGAGAGAAATTCTGTTGAAATAACAAGTAAGCATCTGTGAAACAGGTACATGCATGCATATATATATAGAGGGATCATACTATAAATTGGCTTCTGCTGATGTTGTTAGTTGATTCAACACATATCTGATTGCAAGTATATAGATCCACTTAAATTCAAACAAGAGTGTTGTATCAACTAGGCATGCAAGTTATCATGTTGTGAAGTTTGTTAATCAGTAGTAGTCATGAGTCCCACATTCAATTATCGTTAGATTATGTCTTCCGTAGATGAGGCAAATCACTACATTCCACACTTAAAGACTATGTACATTAAGTTATAAGTTCTATCTTGAGACAATTTTCAGTCTCATGAATGCTTTGATGTGATAGCTCTTGAGCTTGATGTTCAATGGATCACAAGTGATTCCTTTTTAGAGCTGAAATATGATCTTCATAGTCACCAGGTCTTTACTTTCGTAAAACAGAGGTGAACTTTAACCCAGGTCTTTGTTGACACAAAACAGAGGGAGAATGAAGATCACACTTGTTAATCACATTCCCAGGTCTTTGTTCACACAAAACAGAGGGAATATGACTTTGCAAAGATAGAATATTATAAAGTATTTTACATAGTGTGCTTGTGTAAGTGATTTGAGCACAGTAGGAGAGAACATACCTTCATGATTCTCAAATGGAATCCTCACAGACAGTTACCTCATGTTTTTAGTTTGGCATGCTCTTAGCTTTGTTCCCACTCAAGTTGAACCTACTCACATATCAGTATGATGTAAGTCAGATTGAGTGTTTGTTTAATAGCCAAGTATAGTCTACTATCATTTCCCATATATAATGCATGTACAGATGTTGTAACAGACACTTAAGTTATCCTCAACGATTACTCTTCACAAAGTCAGTCATAAGCTTTTGTTGAGTTATTCTAAGTTAATCATCCCTAAAGATTCTATCAGAAAATTGAATCTAACAGAATCAAATGCTTTAGTAAACAAATCAGCAAGCTGATTGGTTGTGTCTACTTTGACTAACTTAATTAGACCCTTTTCTGAACAATCTCTTAGAAAATGGTATCTAATTTCAATGTGTTTAGTTTTACTATGTTGAACTGGGTTAGCAGTTATAAACATAGCAGCTGAATTATCAATATGAATTGGTGTATGAAGGAAATTGTAACCATAATCAAGTAATTGGTTTTGCAACCAAAGTACTTGAGAGCAACCTGCGGAAGCAGCTATGTACTCTGCTTCAGCCGTGGATACAGATACATTTGTTTGCTTCTTGCACTGCCATGAAACAAGTCTTGGTCCTAAGAATTGACATCCACCAGTTGTGGATTTCTGTTGTTGTTGCATCCTCCATAGTCACTATCTGAGTATGAGTAGAGGCTAAAGTCTCCATCTTTGGGATACCAAAGTCCCAATGCAGGTTTGCCTTTCAGATATCTGAAAATCCTCTTTACAGCATTCAAATGTGACTCCTTTGGGTCTGATTGATACCTGGCACAAACACAAACAGCAAACATTATGTCAGGTCTACTGGCAGTTAAATACATTAAAGAACCGATCATTGATCTGTATAATCGTTGATCTACGGATTTGCCAGCAGGGTCAGGCACAATCTTGTCTATTGTTGATGCTGGTGTCTTGCATGAAGTGGAATCAGCAAGATTGTACTTCTTCAAAATTTGATGAATGTACTTCTCTTGATTGATGAAAATGCCATCTGATTTCTGATGAACTTGTAAGCCAAGGAAGAAAGTCAATTCTCCCATGGAGCTCATCTGAAATTCAGATTTCATTAAGTCTTCAAAGTTTTGACACAGCTTCTTATTGGTTGATCCAAATATGATGTCATCAACATATATTTGAACAACCAAAAGATCTTGATGTTCTTGTTTGAGGAAGAGTGTCTGATCAATAGTTCCTCTCTTGTAGCCATTCTTCAGCAGGAATGATGATAGAGTGTCATACCACTTTCTGGGTGCTTGATGAAGACCATACAAAGCTTTATCAAGCTTGTATACTCTATGTGGATAATCAGGGTCTTCAAAACCAGGGGGTTGAGCCACATAGACTTCTTCATCAATTTTCCCATAAAGGAAAGCACACTTGACATCCATCTGATAGACTGTGAACTTCTTGAATGCTGCATAGGCTAGGAACACACGTATTGCTTCAATCCTTGCAACTGGGGCAAAGACTTCATCATAGTCTATTCCTTCTTCCTGAGTGTATCCCTGTGCAATGAGTCTGGCCTTGTTTCTTACTATGATACCTCTGTCATCCAGCTTGTTCTTGAAAAGCCATCTTGTGCCAATTGGATGTTGACCTGAAGGCAAATCGACAAGAGTCCACACTTTCTGTTTTCTAAATTGTTGCAACTCTTCTTGCATGGCCTCAATCCAGCTGTTGTCTTTCAGTGCAGCTGTGATGTTTGCAGGGACTGTTTGAGATAAAAAGCAGGTGAACAAACAAATGTTTGCCACACCTCCTTTGCTCCTTGTGGTTCTGGCATGTAGGTCCCCAATGATGTTGTCTGTTGGATGAGATTTGTGTACTCTGCTTGTTGAAACAACATCAACTTGAACTGTGGAGTCTAAGTTTGAGAAGCCCATTGAAGCAGATGGTGTTAGCTGTGAAGTTGAGTCGATGAAATAATCAAAAGACTCATGGTCATTAGGATCAGCTGGTGTTTGATTGGTTGCTTTGTCTTCTTCCGCAGGAAGTTCTACGGAATCAGCATTTTGTTCTTCCGCAGGAGGTTCTACGGAAGCATTATTTTGTTCTTCCGCAGGAAGGTCTACGGAAGCAGTATTTTGTACTTCCGCAGGAAGTTCTACGGAAGCAGTATTTTGTACTTCCGTAGGAGTTATATCATCCACGGATGAACAATGTTGGTCAGCTGGTAATGGTTGGGTGACTGCCTCTTCATTTCTAGCATCAGTAGTAACATCTACGGATGAGGGAACATCTGCGGATGAATTTACATGTGCTGGGGATGAAGAGTGAGCTTCTCCAGAAATAGCTTCATGCTGCTGACTTGATCTTTGCTGTGGTTCAGGTGGCACACGTGCTCTTGGTGGATCAGCTGTTAAAGGCACTTCATTCACACTTGGTGGCACAAAAGGATAACATGTATCCGCAGCACCTGCATTGATCAAATAACCAGTGTTAAATGATTCTGTTAAAGCATCTATATCAAATAACCAAGATGATCCTTTTACATTGGTAGTAAACATGGATTCATCAAAAGAAACATTGGGAGTTTCTTCAACTATGTTATGTTCGGGAATGTACACCCTGTATGATTTAGAAGTGGATGAATATCCAACAAAGAAACCATCATAGGCTTTTTCAGAAAATTTTCCCAATTGTTCTTTAGTATTTAAAACAGACACATGACACCCAAAAGCTCTAAGATATCCTATAAAAGGTTTTCTTTTAAATAAGAGTTCGTAAGGTGTTTTATTATGTTCTTTGACTATCAAAGTTCTGTTTTGAACGTTGCAGGCTGTATTCACAGCTTCTGCCCAGAATGTAATGGGCAGCTGAGAATCAGCTAGCATTGTTCTGGCTGCTTCTATCAGTGTTCTATTTCGCCTTTCAGCCACTCCATTTTGTTGTGGAGTTCTTGGAGCACTGAATTGTCTAGCTATTCCTTTAGTCCTGCAAAAAGAATCCAAATCAGCATTAACAAATTCAGTTCCATTGTCACTCCTAAAATTTTAACTTTTAAATCAAGTTGATTTTCAATCTTGATTACAAAGTCCATTAATGTTTCAGATGTTTCACTTTTATGTTTTAAGAAAAAGACCCATGTAAATCTAGTGAAATCTTCAACTATCACCAAACAATATTGTCTTTTTCCAATGCTCAGCACATTGGTTGGACCAAAGAGATCCATGTGAAGCAATTTGAGTGGTGTAGTGTTTGAGTTGATTGTTTTGGATTTGTGTGACACTCTGTGTTGTTTTCCTTTATAACATGAAGAACAGTGATTAGAACAATGAAATTCTTTCTTTGGTATTCCAATGACTAAGTCATTTTTCACCAATTTATTCATGTTCTTCATGTTGGAATGGACAAGCCTTCTATGCCACAATTGAGATTCATCTTCGGAGGTTTTGGACAGCAGGCATGTCTCATGTTTGGTGAGAGTAGTGTTGTTCATATCCAAGATGTATGTGTTGCCTTTTCTTGATGCTTTAAGAAGTATCCAGTCTTCTGGAACTGTAAAACCTGGCTTAAGAATGTAACAGTTAGTGTTATCAAATAGTGTTAAATAATTTTGATCACAAATTTGGGAAACACTAAGTAAATTATACTGCAAATTTTCACAGTAATTTACTTTATCAAATGTTAAAACACCATTAGTTACCATTCCTTCACCAACAATTTTACCTCCCTTCTTATCCCCACCAAATGCCACATAAGAGGCATGTTTATGTTTGAAGTCATGGAGAAGTGCACAGTTGCCTGTCATATGTCTGGAACAACCACTGTCAACATACCACTTGTTGTCAGCTCTCCATAATTGTTCCTGCACAACAAAAAGAAAACTAATTAGAATTGACAATCCAAGGCTTAATTGTCTTGGATTTGCCAGTTGTGTCAACAATAGTTACTCCTTCATGAATTAATCGTGAAGTTTCATTATTATTTGTTTCTTTTTGATCTGATGTTTGTGAAGGATTCTGTTGAAGATGATTCGAGTTTCTGAGTGTCTTCATGCTTATCTGAATCTTTCTTCAACTTAGCTTGTTTTGGTTGGTATCTCAACTTTGAAGAAGATCCTGTAGTCTTGAATGTTTCTTCATCTTTCTGTTTTGATTGGGACACAGGAGTTCCTTTATCAAAGTTGTCAAAGAAATCATCAACAGCTTCCGGTTGTTTATCAGACAAATCCACCTTTTTATGAGGTGTCTTAGCCTGTGTTGGCATTTTCTTCTTCACAATCTTGTCAGCAACAGATGATCTTTTCTTTGAATTTTGTTTTTCCTTCTCAGGCTTTTTCTCTTTGTCACTTTCTGAGTCTGATGATGCACCTTGTGATTTCTTGTTGCTCTTTTTCTTGTTCTTCTTATTAAAATAACATTCCTGAGTGGAATGGTTATTTTTGTCACATATGGCACAATGTTTGTTGAAGAAACAGTCATCAGTCATGTGATTGTTCATGTTGCAAATGGAACAGTAACTACTGAAGTAACATTCATCAGTGCTGTGATTCTTCATATCACACCATTTGCAATATTTCTCAGAATTTTCTTCTTCAGCCTTCTTTTTGATCTTTTTCTGACTAGCTGAGCCATCCGTGATTTCTTCTTGGGTTCATCAGCTGGTAATTCTTCATGTTTATTTGTGGATGGCTTCTGATGTTTGACATTTGGCTTTTTGTGAGCATGTTTGATGTTTTCCCTTTTTATCTCATCCACAGTATCAGTATTTTTCTTCCGTTGTTTTTCCGCGGAATCATTAGTCTTTGTCTTCCGCAGATGATCTACGGACTTGGCAGTTTTTGCTTTCCGCAGATGATCTACGGATTCCTCAGTCTGTTCTTTCCGAGGATTTTTGTTTGAATTTTTCTTACCTTTATCAGATGACAAAGGTGATTTTGTGCTTGATCCGCAGCTGTCGATCTTGGGAAGATGCAGTTCTTGTAATCCTTCATTAAGTTCAGCAATCCTCTTACAAATGGTCTTCAGCATGTTCCGTTGCTTTGGCGGATATTGCAGCTTTGATTCTTCAAGGACTCGTGGAAGACCAGGTTCAACTTGAACATTTTTACCAATGTTCAGTTGAACATTATCATGTTCATCAGAATCATCCAGGTCGTCATAGTTATCAAAATCTGATTCATTATGTTTAATTGACTCTGATTCAGTTTCACTCATCTCAGCTTTATTGTTGTTTATTTGACTATCTTTTATGTCAATGTTGGTGCTTTGCACAAAATGATTTGACAAGTTGTTAGTCATTGTTTCAGGTAAAGGTGTGTAGTTATTATTAATAGGTGGTGCCACTGCATTATAACCCAACCCTGACCTGTTCTTTGATTCAATATGAGAATTGAGTAACTTCTCATATTGCTGAGATGATAATTGAAACTTTTGAAGTTTCACTTCAGTAGATGCATGATCAGCCATGGATTTTGTTAAGGAAGTGGTCAGATGCTCAACTTGGGCTTTTAGGCTGTAGTTTTCAGAAACATATTTTTCTAAATCTTTTTGTAAAGAGTTTATTTTGATTTGATATAGTTTCTGTTCTCTTAAGTGTGATTCATTTAAAACCATAGTTTCTTTCACTTTATCAGCCAGTTGTTGAGCATGGACTCTATATCTTTCAACTTCCTCAACACAAGTTGATGAACATAACCTCTCTTTTACCTCTTTGG
Organism: Flaveria linearis; assembly: GCA_024085815.1. NCBI lineage: Eukaryota > Viridiplantae > Streptophyta > Magnoliopsida > Asterales > Asteraceae > Flaveria > Flaveria linearis. Next base: position 110,482,172 of record CM044001.1, on the reverse strand, counting down.
CCATTGGGGAACTTTGTTTTCCATATGTGCCATCAGTGCTTGATTCTCCTCTATCACTTCCTTCTCATACAAGCTCCAGTCACAAGTTCCATCCTGAAGTATGATCAGCCCTGTCTCTTTAGAGTTACTTGGTCCTGCTGATGTATTTGTGGCTGGTGGGGATGTGAGCTGAGGTTGTCTATGCAGAGATCTTTGAGAGGTTGGCTGCTGATTTTGATAGTGTTGTTGCTGATGATGTTGTTGTTGCTGCTGCTGATGCTGTGGAGTTGATTGTTGATTGCATTCTCTAGAAAAATGACCATAGAGATTGCACTTGTAACATCTGACCTTAGACTTATCAACTCCAATCTTCGATGTTTTACTAGCTGCTGCCAGATTTTTGTTTCTTCGAAGATATTGCTTGGCTCTATAGGCAATCATAGCCATCTGCCATTGCAGATCCATCTCTTCTACAACATCAGGAGGGAGTTCCTCCAAATCTTGTTGGCAGATGTTTGCTGCTGTAAGGGAACTTCCAAGATAAGCTTGAAAGCTAGAACTAAAAGCTGCAAAGGCTGCTTTTTGTTCTTCAGAATCCAATATCACAGTTATTGGTTCTGAGTTTGCTGTTGCTGATGTGTCTCTTTTCTCTGAAGATTTAGCCTTTTCTTTTTGAGTTTTGCTTTGAGATGACTTCTTAGTGGGTTTAGAAGCATAGAAGCTTACTTCTTCTTCATTGTCACTCAGAGCACAAGAGTTATCATCTTCAGTATTAGATATAAATGCACTACCAGCATTCTTTGTTTCCTTGAAGTGATAAGGTGAGACATGAGTTCTCACACTCTTGTTTCTTGATTGTTCATCCAGTTCAAGTGCTTCAACCTTGGCAACTAGTGTATCTAGACCAGTTGTCTTCAGATCTATGGTGTTTTTGAACATGGAGACTGTTTGCTTCCAACTTTCAGGCAAAGTATGGAGCATCTTCTTGTTCAGTTCCTCAGTTGTGTATTTCAACTCCAAGATGTTCATCTCAGTGACGAGTTGCATGAATCTATGGAGTTGCTGAGGAATTGACTCACCCTCAATATGATGAAAAGTTTCATACTGTGATCTAAGGGTGTCTTTCCTTATGCTTCTGATTTCATCACTCCCTTCACAGAGAGTGTGAAGTATCTTCCATAGGGAATTTGCTGTTTTATAGTTCTCGCACCTGATCAAGATTTCTTCAGGTAAAGCCATACTAAGCAAGCTGTATGCTTTAATATCGACTTTAACCTTCTTGACATCATCAGGTGGCAAGTCCTTAGTGCTGATTGGTTGGTTTTTGTCATTATAATCCGGCCCAAGAGTGGGTGGAATATAAGGACCTTGTGTGATGGACTCCCACAAGTCAGAATCAGTGTAGTTCACATGATTTCTGAACTTGATCTTCCAGGATTTAAAATCAGCTTTTGTTTCTAACTTTGGTGGTTGATAAGATCCTCCTCCAAAAGTACTCATGTTTAACTGCAAAACAAGATTTAAAATTTAAGTGCTTGAATTGACAATCTATCAAAGACGCAGATCTAGTATTCAATGGATTTGAATATAGATCTAAATCAAACAAGCAATAGGACAATGCTTGCTGAAAGACAAGTCGTTGATTTAATTGTTTGAAAATCAATTAAACAATTTTAATACTGATAGATCAATTGATCTAGATCAATGAGCACCAATGGCTCTGATACCACCTGTGAATCCAAGGATCGCAATTCAGGAATTATCAGTATTAAAATAAATCAATTTAATGATCGCGGAATTATCATTAATTGACGTTTAATTGTTTGAATGATTAATTATGAACACAACCACAGAAACACAGTAAACACGAAATCAATAATTATTCAAAAGTATTTCATTAACTATAACGTAATGATTACAAAAGAATAATAATGAATACTATAAACAATCGAATACAGTGTATCAATAATGTTGATGTTGATGCGACGGCGATTAGGGTTGCACAATGATGTAACTTGACAGCCGTAATAATGATTGATTGTGTTCACCGAGATGTGAAACCTAGGACTCATATTTATAGATGATTTGAGTCGGTTAAGGAAACACCGGATCTCTCGGGATTTGTTGTTGATCTTGTTGACTTGTTTGACTTCTTGGAATTGATAATCACACAAGTATAATGGTCTTCCGCAGGAGTCTTGTCTTCCGCAGATCTTCTGTTCTTCCGTAGGAGATTTGCTTTTCCGTAGGAATGTTGTTCTTCCGTAGATAATCTTCCTTCCGTAGGAGTCTTCACTTCATGGAACTTGATCATCCGTAGGAACTTACACTTGGTCATTTGGTCTTGTATGAAACATATCTACGGATTAACAAAATTGTTCATCCGTAGATGTTTCCTACACTTAGTCAGTTTTATCAAATCCATCCCAAGAATATTGTTTCTCCTGTCAAAGCACAAATCAACACACATACATATATGGGGTTAACCTATAGATTCAAATCACATATAATATATTTTGACTGTTACAAATGTTAATTACAAGACTTGATTTTCAAGTACTAAGCCTATACAAAATTGATCTAGTCCTATACAATCTAGACCTAACAATATATATGTGTGTGTGTGTGTGTGTTTTTTCAGTGAAATCTTTCAAGTCTGTTTAGCATTAGATTGTTAGTTTTGTCGTATATCTGCTAATAATTTCTCAAGGGTCGTGTTAAACGTATCTTATTTCTATAATTTTTACGTGTTACATTCTTCCTTTTTAACTTGTCACATCAATAATATTTAATCCTTGTTTGATTATTAATTATCAACAATCTTGTCTTTTTCTTACACTAAATCAGCATTGATATGCATATGATTTATATGGCCATGCTTCACCAACATCACTAGGACCAGGGTTTGGCATGTAGGTCTACAACCCAATAATAAGCATGTAAATCCAACAAACTAATCTCAAGACAACCTAATACAAACAAAGGTGGTTCACCTTCATGTGAAAGTTTGAAAATGACCACAGTACTAGAGAGTAGAGGATCTTGTGTTACTCTAGGCTACTAGTGACTATGAGTACATTTAGTATGAAGCTAGCAACCATTGCAAGTCATGTACATTGGTTTACTAAAACATATAAATATACAAACTATCATGCGACACATATTGTTCATGTGTCTTTTCTCTTTATATATATATACATACATACATACATACATACATACATATATATATATATATATATATATATATATATATATATATATGACAGCTGGTCTGATTATTTTTTTTGTCGTTAACTCAGGCATCTCAAGCCTATGCTGTGAGAAGCCCGACACGCACCTAGGCCCTTAGTGTTTTTTTTAGCCCAAATTCTAGCAAAATTGTGATAAAAAATTGTTTGAAAAAGTTTGAAAATATTACAATAGTCCTAACCAAATCTAAAATCAACCTAGAACAATCTAACTAGCACAACATTTAAAAATGATATATTTATATAATGTGTCTAGCTTAAAACCTTGTTTTTATAAGCATCTTGTGCCTAGGCCCAAGGCTCACCTTCATGAGTGGAGTGTGCCTTTAACCTTGTGCCTTCGACAACTATGGCTCAAGCAGAATTCACCTTTTGGCTAGTGTGGTCCGTTTTGATTAGCCACCTCTGCTGATCAATCCATTGTTTGGACTCCCTTTTCTCCTTATGCTCCTTTGGCGCAAACTTGCCATGCTTTGTGCCTCTAACGTTTTCGTCAGACGGTCTTTGCCAGTAGTGTCATTCTTCCTGGTGGCTATATGGGCGGATTGTCCATCACTGTCATGTTCTATTAGGTGATCCATCTTCACTATCTTAAAAAATTCACAGTACTACCTTATAAATATATTATAACGAGTTTGACGCATTACAAACAAACTTGATACCTTATAAAATCATATAAAACTTGATACTTACTCCTACATAAAAGATTATATACACGTTTTTGAAGTTAACACATATCTACTGTTCCTCATATGTGTAGCTAACTTCATGTGCTTACAATGGTCATGATCAAACAAATAGTTACTCTGTGCATATATAAGTTGTACAGTACATCCTGCATTGCATGGATGCTAAATGTTCTTGAGTGACGAATGTAGACAAGTATTAGTTAGATGATGTTTAAAGATGTACCTAATCTACACATGGCATCACATGACATTGTCATATTCATACTCAAATGTGCATGAATTGAATATATTCTTGATATCTTGATCTCTAAGCCACAAAAATACACCTAAAAAACAATCAACAATCCATTCATTTGGTTTATACCTAAATTGTGATTATGTAACCGGACAAACAATGAATGTGTCGAGTAAGGCTACACAAAAATCTTTACCTAACTAGTTTAGCGCCTTTACATCCTAAAACATCCGCTCACTAACCCTAGTTGTAGCATATGTTTATAGTAACGATCATAAACACAACATCTTGTTGGATAAAATCATCGGAATCATTCGAGTACATGACAAGCATTTGATTTTATCGGTGTATATCATATACAATATATTAGTTAATGTTAATATAAAAGTAGAAGACTTGATTTAATTAGGTTTGTTTGTATCATACTTTCATATATCCTTGATTCATAATACATAAGAGAGTATAAGTAGCAAAATTCATGTTATAAATATTATAATACTCTTTTAAACATGTTGAGTAGTTTGATGAAGTGTCATTTTCAACAAAGGTTTGGCCATTGGACAAAGGATATCACAAGAAATATATGGTTGGAGATATATGGTTGGAGGGTTTGGATGTGAAAATATACAACATATAAGATAAACCTTCTTTCCAAAGCTAGAATGACTAACTAAAACATAAACCCCTAGTATGGTTTGTACCTTTCTTATCGAAAGTTGTACGTTCCTCTGGATTTGTCAATTTAAGCTCTAGACAAGTTGTTTTAGGAGGCCTTATTACCTTATATATAGACATATGCAAGTATATTTTGATAGGATTTGAGGTCCTCTTTGAAAGCCTTTAACAAATCCTCTGCTCCTAACCTCTCATGGCAACTCAAAATTCATCAATGTTGAAGACACTAAAACAGCGGTCGCAGAAGAGATGTTCGAAGCAAATTCGGGAGCAAAAGGCACGGCTTTATATCATATGGAGGTGTACTATGTTTCTTATTTGGTCACATGATTAACGACTTTAGATGATATAAATGAGTGTTAACATGTTTAGTGTTACACATAGATGTGAACTAGCTTGTATGTTTACTATAGATAGATGTAATTTTGTACGGTGCATGATTAGAAAAAATTAACGTCTTTTCTAACTTAATGATAACGAAAACGAAAATGAAAATAATCATAAGCTGTGACGAATGGACAATTAGATTGAACTAGCCAATCCTGTTTCCAACCATTCATATATTTATATTAGAATAAAACTTACTATATGTGAATAAAACGTCTAACTCCTTTACGACTCGTTTAACCCACTATTCTTTTTAGATTGTTCAATGGTCACGCTAAATCTCCTCGTTATGGCTCCCCCTTTTGGCACAATCAGTATTTGGCTTAGTTTATACGAATCGATTACATCAATATTTGCCCAACCAAAGCTTCTTAGTTAAGTGGTCATCATAAGATTTTATTTTTAATCGACTACAAATAACAGGACCAAGTCACGTTCTTCTTTAAAAATACTTTGTTTTATATATAAAAAACCAACACGTTTCGAAGATCAGGAGGTCTGCACACCTTCTCGAGCCTCCCCTAATTCCGACCAAGCTATCGAATTTGGCATGAATTTCCTGTCCTTGGTTTTTTTATCAAAAGCGCACTTTGTAAGGTTCAAAGACATATCTGCAACTACATTAAGCACAAGCTACTCGTGGATTGTACATTGAGTTGCTAAGATTTGAGCCCTACAACACCTCCTCCAATCTCCACTTGCATTGTTGAGTTAGACATTTGGCCCAAACCCAAAAGAACACGAGTTGGTACGCAAGTGACAAGTCGAGCCTCGTTGGACTAAAAACACATGGAACAATTGTGTTTATTAGGCCCGTAAACAAATACATACGAGGGTTTGTTTTTGTTCGTTCATATATCTTTAACAAAAAGAAAAAAAAGAGGACACAAACACTTAATCAAACTAATTTTCTTGTCTTTATTCACTCGTTAAGAAAATTAACATGTTCACACTTGTTTATATTCATTCGTGAATATTCTAAATGCACACAAAGACACATAAATAAACATAACCGAAAACAAGTGAACGTAAAAAAAAACTAACTTAAAAAGTATATCAATTAGAAGTACATAACAATGTTTAAATTAAAATCTTTTACCATCATCATCACATTAGTTAACGATATGAAACATTTCGAAAATATACAACACTATTCAATCTAAAGTCCAAATACCATCGGACAATTCAAAAATCAAGTTAAGTTTCACAGCAGCGAACAAATATGTAAATTGTGAAACATGGGCCAATTAGTATTACTAACAATTAATAAATAAATTTAAATAATACGTATACGAACATAAATAAACACATATAAAAAGAACAAACATAAACAAACGTGAATAAATATATAACTGACAATATGTAAATGATGGGACGATTAGTCTTACTAATAATTATTAAATAAATTACATACGATCTTGTACTAGTGACATTGATGATTGCCGGCACATTATGGTGTGAATGAAATCTTTAAAAGTATAAAATTAGGTGCTAAGTAAGAGTTGAAAATTGCTATTGAAAGAACTAATAAATAAATTGAAATGAGTACCTAATCAAATATAAAAATATAGTGATATTACTGTTGTTTCCTTAGTTATAATCTACTCTTACATCCATTAAAATTAAAATGTCTTCATTTAAAATGTCTCTTGACTATGTGTAGTGTTTGTTTAGTTATAATACAATTTAAATGTCATGTAGATAAAAACAGTCTCACTAAAACCCTTTTAAATCAAGTGTATTGATTAACTAATTTTTGAAGCACCTATTGATTCAATAATTTAGGAAAAATTATGTTTAGCGTCCGTTAAGTACTTTGAGCCCTATGGATTTGGAGCCTTTTTTAATTACCTTGTAATGATGTTTAGAGCCTCACTTGTGTCCACGTCAACATGTTTAAAGCCCACAAAATACCCACTACGTATAATGTTATAACAATTATCATTAAACATAATCGAACACTATTGGACCAAATACATTGGACCCCTTAATTATACTTAACAAGCCCTTAAAGCCCTTATCAAAATCGTAATCCATTATCCACCACCAATGGGCTGATACCGACGGTGCTTTACGTATTCGACGACGTCTGTAATCGCCGGTGACCGAAATCTCAGGACGTAAGGTTGAAGGCTAATTGCTTTAATTTGTTTCACTTTAGTTCAATTTGTGTTTTGGAGTGAACTATGTATAAATATCATTGTATCTATTGTTAATCTGCAATGAATAGGTTTTGTGTGTTTATGGTTCGTTTTCAATTGCTCATTTGAAATTCCTTGGGGTTTTGATTTTGTTGGATAACTTGGTTTGACTATTGTTTAATCATTTTTGGTTTTTAATGTAATTATAAGAATGGAGATAAGGGATGGATTGTGAATGCTCTAATATTCATCAATTTTCTAGTTGTGTTACAGTCCCAGCTCCACTATGTTTACATCTAGATAGTAGATCATACCAAGTTAATTAGGCTATTATACTTCAAGATATTAGAAGGTAAAGGATCTAAGTTGCAAATGATGTTACTAGACTTAACAAAATCAAACTTGTTGTACACTATGGTCATCACTGGGGAGTTCTATGGAGGGTTGAAGAAGCTGCATCCACAATTTAGAGGTGGTAAAATGGTAGGTTTTCAAACCACATTTTTATGTAACTAGTAGTATTCCTTTACGCGCGTTGCGCGTGTGATGGATCGGGCTCAGATAAAGCTTTCAGATGTGACTGCCGACCATAAATGTCTGCCACGCCAAAACAACCGATACCATTGCTAGATATCATCACAGCCCGTCATTATATTATATGTCAACCGAGTAATGAAAATAACATCATAAAACTTATAAACGTCTCAGATAAACACAGGTTTATCATCATCGACTTGAAATAGAAGTGGCATCACCAATAAGACAACAATATTACCGATAGCAGCATCACGACGACACAATGTCAACATACTGATCTTCGCAACAACAGTGTTTACTCAACAACATGGTATAACCAAACGTCAAATGTGCAGCTGTGATTCTTAACCATCATCGACAGAACAAATTCCTGACAGCAGAATGAGAGCAACAACTTGCTCAAGCTCAAGCTCGGTTATAAGCTAGTGTCATCATCATCAATATAAGGCGCTTCCAAACAGTATGGGAAAGCATTAATCAAAGAAAAAAAATCCAACATAAATCCATCCAACAAATAAAAACAACAAATTAAACCAACATCAAAACCTAAGATGAACATCAGGCCAACTGTCTCAGATGAGGTAATCCCCATCACATGCATCAGTTAACAACATGTCTTCAGAAACCCCTAAGTGAGAGACAGTGAAAGAGGGCCACCACGGTTGCCCAACATTCATCATCAACACCTAACCGGCGAGAAAACGACTGCTAGCCCTACCTCAACCGGATACGGGAGGCGGAGCGGTAGCGGCTGTCTCCAAGGTCACTGCCACCATCACGAAGGTCGGCAACCATCGCCCGATGCGACGGCCGTCTCCTGGTCATCGGAAATTGGGGCACCTGTCACAGGAAGTAAGAAATCAAGTTGTTTCCAGAGCATCATCGCCACTAACGCGTCGACCAAGCGGAAAATGGAGGGGTGACCACCCACATTCCCAGCCACCGTCACAACATCGACCCAACCACAGCCGATTTTTTCCTCGGTGATGGCGGTGCATGCACTAGTCGAAGGTGGTTCAGGCGGTAAACGATGGTGGGGTTACCCCTCTCTCTATACCGATGAACCATAACAGAAACCAAATCATCAACACCGACAACGAACAACAAAAACAACAGACCGGAGTTCTGAAAATCCTAAACAGGTTTTGGAGAGACAAGGAGAGAAGAAGGCAACAGTCGTTGTCGAACCAACGCCATCAACACCAAAAGAGACCTGAGGGAGGTGCTAACGCCACCAAAGGCGGTCGTCCGACCACCGGCGGCGTCGAAGGTGGCAGATCTGGGCCGACCTAAATACGAACGGCTATCCACAGTAACCGCGATACACGGCTCCACCGGAGACGCCACCGACGACATAGACCCCTCGTAGTTGGCGGTGGGCGGTGGGCTGTCGTCGGAAACCACAGCCGTCGCCCTCTCTCTCGCGCGCGAATCAAATGGCAGGGTAAAACCCTCTTTCCAGGCGTTTATAAACCAAAGGAGTGCAGGGGGGTAATATGCAAACATCAAAACCCTTGTGGCCAAATTCAAAGAAATGATAATCCACTATTCCTTCCCTTCTCTTATTAATATTATAGAATTTGTTTGAACCGACCCGTTTTAGCATGATTTATGTTTGCCACCTGCTGATGGAAAATCCTGGATCCGCTCGATACACGAATAGCTTTATGAACGTTACCCTCAGCCCACTTCGCCATTCATGAGAAAACATATAATTTATAACTAATGATATTGAGCTGAAACACTGGAAGTGGTTTGTTTCAAGGTCAGCCTGCAAAATTTTTAAGCTTAGTGTATATTTGGGATTGCTTATTATTAGCCTACTTAGGGGCTGTTTGTTAAGATCTGAATCATTAAGTGCTGAATGGTTAAGAGGTCTGAATGGTTAAGAGGCTCTGAACCAGTAAGTGCTGAACCAGAATCTACTGTGTTGGTTGAATCTCTAAATGACTATACAAAATGACAATTTTACCCCTCTAATAGCACAAATTGATCAAACAACATCATGAAACCCTAGGAAACTTCAAATATGATAATCTACAATATGAAAATCTACAAACAAGATGATGGATTTTTACCCTAAAAACATACAAAACCAAACATAAATATGAAAATCTATAACAAAGAATGAAATTTGAAGAAAAAGAGAGTTCTCAAACCAAATTTAGGTGACTGGAGGGCGGAGGCTACGGAGGCGGACATGCGGTCGAGGTTCTGCAGGTCGGGGGTGGCGGAGGCCGGGATGGCGGAGGCGGACGTGCGGCGGAGGCGGACGTGCGGCGGAGGCGGACGTGCGGCGGAGGCGGAGGCGGGGGAGCTGCGGTCGGGGGAGCTGTGGTCGGGGGAGCTATGGTCGAGGGCGGAGATGGAGCTGCGGCGGGGGGTTTCTGCAGAGGGGTTCTACGGTCAGGGCGGAAGGGGGCGACCGGAGTTGCTGGCCGGCCGACGGTCGGGCGGCGGTTCTGTAGTGGAGGTCAGCAGTGATGGGAGTAGATGGGGTTGAAGATGGGGTTGGGTTCTGTGAGGGAGGGTATTTGTGTCCCAATTTCCATTCAGCAACATTTCATCTCTGAACCATTCAGCACTGAATGGTTCAGTTCAGAGACTCTTTTTTTTTAAACAAACACATAAGGCTCTTAACGGTTCAGAGGTAGCCTCTTAATGGAACCATTAAGAGGCTACCAAACAGCCCTTATTAACTTTTGAGAAGTTAAAAAGTTAAAAAAGGTGTTTGTTAAACACTTAAACCCAAAAGGACTTTTTAAACTATCATCGCATATAGATTAAAAAGAAGATTAGCTTTTAAAAATTTATTTTTGTCTAGTTTCTTATTATACTCATCTACTACAAGGTATTAACTTCCCTCCTTTTTAAAATCATATGAACTTATTTTACAACGTTTAAGTTATAAGTTAATCCAAATATATTTCTAAAAACTGCTTTTGAAAAATTATAAGTTATAAGTATTTTTTTTTGTTATAAATCATTTTTCAACTAAAATAAACAATCCCAAACATAGCCTTAATAGAAAAAGAAGTTTGAGAGGCTGTTTGACAAAATCTGATTGAATAAGTGCTGAATGAATAAGAAGGTCAGAACCAGTAAGAGTAAGAGGTCTGAATTAATAAGTGTGTTTGGTTACACCTTAATTTATTAACCCCTTATTTCACCTCTAAACACCCACACCACCCACTGCCTAACCCTTTTCTCTCGCAGACCTCACGCCACCGCCACCGCCACCACTGTCTGACTCGCCACCGCCGCTGGCGCCAGCGCAATGGGCCGCCTCCACCGCCCTTTGGCCACCTCCACCGCCCTTCGGCCACCTCCACCGCCCTTCGGCCATCTCCGCCTTAACCTCTCACTAACACCCCATGATTAATGTCTCAAAACATACAAAAACGAACCACACAAATATTGAGAACAAAGATACTCGAGTAAGGTGAAAACTGAGAAAACCTTGAATGGGCGGCGAGCTGAATGGGCGGCGGGCTGAAGGGGCGGAGGGCTGAAGGGGCGGCGGGCTGAAGGGGCGGCGGGCTGAAGGGGCGGCGGGCTGAAGGGGCGGCGGGCTGAAGGGGCGACGCGCGGAAGGGGCGGCGGGCTGAAGGGGCGGAGCGCCGATTGGGCGGCGGGCCGAAGGGGGGCGGGCTGAAGGGTCGGCGGGCTGATGGGGCGGCGCGCTGAAGGGGCGACGGGCTGAAGGGGCGGTGCGCAGATTGGGCGGCGGGCTGAAGGGGCGGCGGGCTGAAGGGGCGGCGCGCTGAAGGGGCGGCGCGCTGAAGGGGCGACGCGCTGAAGGGGCGGGGGGCTGAAGGGGCGGGTGGCTGAAGGGGCGGCTGGCTGATTGGGCGGCGCGCTGAAGGGGCGGCGCGCTGAAGGGGCGGCGCGCTGAGGGGGCGGGGCGCTGAGGGGCGGCGGGCTGAAGGGGCGGCGGGCTGAAGGGGCGGGGGGCTGAAGGCGCGGCGGGCAGAAGGGGCCGACGGGGCAGAAGGGGGTTCGAGCTGAACAGGCCGACGAGCTGAAGGGGCAGCCGCGATTTCAAGTCGAGGTGTTACGTTGGTGATGGCCAGCGAGCTCTGTGGAAGGGAAGGGGGAGGTCGATACGTGGTTGTCTTTTTGGGTCTGTCCTAATAAGAGAGGGAATAAGATCCCCTTTTTAATCAGTGGTATCTAATAAAACGTAAAGGTCTGATCGATTCAGACATATATATCAGACCAGGGTCATTAATACAGGGTCATTAACACAGGGTCATTAACACAGGGTCATTAACACTCAAACAAACAGGGATGATACTTTAACGTTGTGTTCCCGAGTTTACTTGACGAGAGAAAAGAAAGGAAACACTTTATTTTCCTTTCTCTTCTTTTCTCTTCTCTTCTTTTCTTTTCTTTCTTTTCCTTTCTTTTTTTTTTCTCTCCATTTCCTTTCTTTTCCTTTCTTTTTTTTTTTTCTCTCCATTTCCTTCCTTTTTGGAAGTATTGATTTTAGCCTCCATTTTCCTTTCATTTTCTTTCATTTCCCTCTTTAAGTAAACTCGGAAACAAGAATTTTTAACAATCCTTCAATTTCTTTATTAAAAAATCTTTGAAACATAATTATTTTTTCTTTACTATCACTTTTTTTTTTTCTGCTTAAATGAGACTAGGAACATAAAGTAAGAGAAAAAAAAATATTATTTTTTCGGATTCTTGAGCTCTCTTCACATCCTCAAACAGCAAACACCCTTAAATCACACTATTATAAAATCCCAAACCCTAAATTTATCAGCCATTCAGCAACTTAATGAAACCAGTGTGTGTATTCATCGTTTTGTTTGAATATTGCGTGACACAGGCTTCATATCAACACAAGATCACCTTTTCAACAAGGTATGTTACTTCACAACCCCAATATCTCATCTTATTTCAACGCATCTAGACACTCGACTGCAATTAGGGTTTGGGTTAGTTTTACCGCATCAATTTCTAGTCTGAAAGTAGTTTGGCGTAAAGATCAAAAGCTAGATCAAGCAATTGAGAACGATAAATCATGGAGACAATGTGCCAAAGTTGTTAAAGAGGTGTTAAATGAGCCTGGTCAAGTAATCCCTCTTCGCTACTTGGAGAAACGTCGTGAAAGATTACGACTTCCGATCAAAATCGAAACTTTTTTATCTCGAAATCCTTTGCTTTTCGATGTGTATTATGATCGAATCAAACCTAAGACTCAACCTGTTAAGTTTTTAAGGGTTAGTGATCGACTTCAGAGAGTTTTAGATGAAAATGAAAGGGTTTATCTAGAAAATGAACCATTAATTGTTGCTAAGCTGTGCAAGTTATTGATGATGTCTAAATATAATGTGGTTAGTGTGGATAAATTGGTGCATGTGAAGAGGGAATTTGGTTTTCCTAATGACTTTTTGGAGAAATTGGTTCCAAAGTATCTGGATTATTTTAGATTAATCGGGAATCCTCGAGAAGGAAATTCGTTTTTGGAGTTGGTTTCTTGGAACCCTGGTTTTGCAAAGTCTGTAATTGAACAAAGAGCTGATGAGGAATCAGAGTTAACTGGTATAAAGATCAGACCGTCTTTCAACTGGAAGCTGCCATCGGGTTTTCTTATTAGGAAAGAGATGAGGGAATGGATTAGAGATTGGATGGAGCGTCCCTACATATCTCCATATGATGATGCATCAAGTTTCGAACAAGCATCTCTAGAAATGGAGAAGAGAACAGTGGCAGTTTTTCACGAATTACTATCATTATCGTCGTATAAGAGGATACCAGTGCCGATATTGGGGAAGTTTACTGAAGAGTACAGGTTTTCAAATGCATTTTCAAGTGTGTTCACAAGGCATTCAGGAATCTTTTATATGTCACTGAAAGGTGGGATCAAAACAGCAATGCTGAGAGAAGCTTATAAGGGTGATGAGTTAATTGACCGGGATCCATTACTAGAAGTTAATGATAATTTTGTTAAATTATTGGCTGAAGGACGCAAGCAGAGGGAAGAAGAACTGATTCTTAAAAAACAAGCAGTTAAAAACGATATAGATATGGTGTCTGTGACAAATGATCTTGATCTTACTGAAAGTGAAGAGCTTTATAGCTCTTGAAATTTTATGTTCACAGCAATAGAATTATACTATCTGCTTCCAGTTCTACCCTTTCTGTGGCTCTCAAGCCGTGAGTCTCTGTTCCTACTTTATAAATGCTTATGCTTGAATACGATAGTTGCAAATTTGCCGTATTATGACCCATTAAATGAAAAGACAACCGTAGGTGGCAATTAAACTGAATCATTGTCAAATGATCATCATATTGGACGTTAACTTTAAGTTGAAATATCATGTGACCAGTCTTCTTGGCAGAAGCAACATGGTTCTGTAACTTTAAGATGAGTAAGCGTTTTAGTATTGCGTCCACCCATACATACTGGTTATTCTTGTATAAGGGTAGTTACTTGTATATTTGGGTCTTGATGTTCAATCGTTAGTATTACAAGTACTTTGCCTTTGAACTAGCATGCTGATGATCAATCAATTGGTTTGGTAGTTAGACTCATAGGTGTTTAGGCATATTTATTTTTTGATTTCTATTGCACATTACGATCGTATTCGGTTAAGCAAGATGAATTCTAAGATTGATTGTTTTCATTCTGGTTCTGGTATGTAGGACCTATGGCAGTAGACTCTATTACCTATTGTATTGTAAAGATGAAATATTTCCACTAAAGCTTGGCCACTTGAGTAATAGTACAAAATGAATTATTTCCATTAATTTTTGTTTCAAATCACACTCTTACAATTTTTACGACATATAGATATCTTTTAAAATCATCTAAACCTAAACCACAACTACCTCTTACCATGGAGTTGAACCCCACCAAAGGTGCCATCCCCCTTATGATGCATATCTAAAATCTTGGTGATTATTTCTGCATATATTTCTGTTTCATCTTGTTTGGTGAGTTTTGATGTGTGAAGATTTTCCTTTGAAAATATGTTTTTAGCCTTATAGCATTAGCATATAGCCACCAAACAGTACTACACCAAACATGGTGTATTCAATTATCATGCAAATGGGATGAAGGTGACATGCCTCAAATGATTTTTTTTTTCTTGTTGCAGTTCATTATAACTTAATCCCAAAGGCAGACCTACCTACTAAGATCACACGAATTTTATGAATGAAATTCTATGCAACAATGGACTATGTGTTAGCTATATATATGAGCAGAGGCAAAGCATTATGCAACGGTAGTAATTCATACAAATGACTATGCACGCTGTCAATATTCTTACATGGGCAGTTCTCACATTTTTCCCTATAGCCAGCACGGTCCCAATTCCCCCTTTTGCCCCTCGTCCACTCTGTAATTTTCAGTTGGCCCTTGCAAATCAAGCCTGTGCATATCTTCCATCATCACGAGTCTCCCCTCCACCACCATCGCCTTTTTCCCAAGTTTTTCCCATTCAACCATCACCACCACCACCACCACCTGGACGCCATGAAGAGATACACAGTCACGGACATAAACATGGTCACTCAGAAGGTGTTGAGAACAGTCAGAATCAAACTCACGTGCCCAAGCATGGTGGTCATGGTCATGGTCATCACATGCATGATCATCATAAGCGTGTTCATGGTCATCATCACAAACATAAAATGTCACCTGTAGAACAGCAGTGCTGTAAATGGTTAGCTCAGGTTGATGATGAGTGTGTTTGTGAGCTGCTTGGGCGCTTACCGCCTTTCCTTGTTAGACCCTTTCATGACTACACTGTTAGAGTTGCTGGTTCTTGTAATACAACCTACTCATGTGGGACCCAGTTAAGGTTTTAAACAATGCTCTTATGGTTATCCTCTATTTGTAATACATTTAATTATCTATGCGGAAAAGTTCATATATTCATGTTCATATAGTTGCTTTCTCTTGTTTTTAGCCAAACTGAAGAGAAACTTTGTTTACTGCCTATTATATATCCTTTTTGTAACATCTGAATATATACATAATACACACTCACACACACATATGGAATATGTTCAGTTTAACATCGAAGATTGAATAAACAGAATTGATTCAAAGCGCTTAGCTTTCTCAATACTGTTTCTATTCTTTTTTATTAAGAGAGGACTTGAAGCTATCGAGTTTTGTTCTGTTCTTGCTTTTCTTGTACTTTTTGCAGCAACAAAGCCGAGTGAAAATGAAATTGTCTGTTGGACCAGCAGGCTATAAATTCTTTCTTTGTGGGGTGCATTCTATCAAGAAAGTGTCAGATCTTTTGGTCCTGTATGCATAGTTGGTTTTCTTTACTGTAAACTTGGTTTTGTAATCTTGTGTGCAAGTTTAGGTGCGGCTGATTCATGCAAGCTTAGTTTTGTGAGGTTTGGAAGTCGATGTACATGACTTAATTTGATATGTTGTCTAGATTCTTGATCTGGCTGTAAAAATGGATGTCAAAATCTGTTTTAAAGGTCGTGAGTTAGGGTTTTACCTTTTGTAATCGAAGTAGGGCTTCATGTGATGTGGATGTCGTTTTCATGGATCAAAGATAATCATTGGTCCGGTGCTGGAATTGATAGGTCAAAACCACCATCCATGACCTGTGTCGAAACTATTCAAGCATCTATACTATATCGCAAAACTGAATATGAACCTTGACTATGGTAGGGTAATAAAGTAGCATATTGACCTTTTTACGTTATATGTTTGAAGCTCTAGAGTTGATGTCATTCTCGACCTGTGGACCACCATTCCACTTTTGGTATTGATTCGTTCGTCTTTTATGTAAGTTGTTAACAACTTTTGTGTCAATTGTATACTTGGATATGTTCAAGTTTGATCTTGTGGCTTCCTTAAAAGTTGAAAGGTGAAATCTATCATTTGTTTGCATCCTTTCTGCATATAAACTGGAATGTGGAGTATGGTGTTGATAGGTAAAAAAGCTAAAAACCATCAACCCCATAACATTTTCAAGAATTGATTCTAACATCATTTTTGTACAACTAATTTGGAATATTGACTATGTGGTGGTCGTGGAACAATGGATCATTATGTGGTTGATAAGGTTGTTCTGTACAACGTTAGTCATGTAGAACTAGACTAGAATATGGCGTATTATATGGCTTCCAATAGAATTCTTCAACTAGAACATGGTTCGTATATTTATTTGTGTCATATAAATATAGGGAGGTTATGGGTTCAAATCTCACTCTGAGTAAAATTTCTCAGAGTTGAGCCATTTTTCTCAGCATTGAGTTTCCTCCTGAGGGAGTTGGGGGTGTGGTCCCGACTGGGAAATGGATAGGTGCGTTCGATTTGCACATTTGCTGTTTAAAAAAAATAGTATTAGCCGACTCATATTCAAAAAATTTGTATATTGTCATGTCATGTTTTCTAAATTCTTGATCTAGTTGTATAATTGGATGTCAAAATCTGTTTTGAAGGTTGTGAGTTGCGGTTTTGACCCTGTTGTAATCAAATTGGGACTTCTTGGTCAAAATTGATTGGTCAAAACCATTACCCCACAATCTGTCGAGATGGGCTCAGGCATATATATATACTGTCAAAATGGTCCATTGCGGTTTTGACCCTTTTATGTTAAGCGTTCTTTAGAGTTGCTGTTATTCGTGACTTGTGGACCAATATTCCACTTCCGGTATTGATATATTCTATTGTCTTTTAAGCTTAGTTTTTAGCTACTTGTCGGTCATTTATAAAATTTGATGCTAAATTATGTTCTAAGTTTCGATCTTGTGGCTTCTTTAAAAAGGTGATAAGTGAAATCAATCATTTATTTGCATCATTTGTGTATATGAACTGGAATATGGAGTATGGTATTGATAGGTAAAAGCTAAAAATCATCAACCCCATAACAATTGCAAGAATTGATTCTAACATCATTTTTGTACAATCTGTTTGGAATATTGACTATGTGATGTTCGTTGACCGATGGACCATTGATGTGGTTGATAAGATTGTTTTGTACAACGTTAGTCATGTAGAGCTAGACTAGGATATGGAGTATTATGCTATACGGCATACAATTCACATTTCATCCGCTAGAGCAATAGCGTCACTGTTCTCACGGCCAAAATCATGTTTGTTAACCATTGGCGTCAAACCATGCCACCCAGGCATGGTGTTTCACTCGTGAATTTTGTATCATCTCAGCCTCATGCATGAGGGGTAAGCCGCTGAGGCTTATGATAATATTGGACTAGGGGTGTAAATTGTATCAGGTTGATGATTTAATGTATTTAATTATTAAAATTTAATATGACTCATATATTTATTCATGTCTCATCAAAATCAGTTTGAATCGTACGTATCGTTTTATCTCATGTTTCCGGTTTTAAAGTTCATTTGTGAATATGAGGAATGAAGCGATTAATCTTGATAAAAGAAGATTAAGTTTTAGTTTAAGATAATTATCAAGTTGTTAGGATAAATAATTATAAAGTTTTATTTAATTTGTCATATTTATTCGTCTTATTAGATATGATTATTTTAATAGTTTATTAAGTCTCCATAATAGAGTAGGTTACTTAGTTTCTAAGAGTTGTTTAGTTATAAATAAGGCCATTAGCTTCTTTGTATATAAAAGCTTTATTGATGTATTAAAAAGAGTTGTGAAAATGTTTTTCACATAATCATCGAGTTTTGTTAATTATCGAGTTTTGTTCTTGTTTTGATTTAATCATCTGGTGTGAGATTTCTAGTTGTGTTTCAACCAGTCTGTTTGCCAATAAGGAATACTCAGTGATGGAGTAACAAGTTAAACAATCAATCACACTGGTTTTAATGTTCATTTCCGTTTTATGATAATCATTTAAGATAATATTTTTCAAACATTCAGCATTTTTATTATTTACAAACGAAAAAGTTACATAAAGTTCAGCTGCTCGAAGTTTAATTAACGTTATTAATATATAGTAGATGAGTACATATAATGTATAATAATAACTCTTCACAAAAATATAAGCTACTGTAAGTTTAATTAAAAAGATACAAGTATTATTCAACACTATTTTTTGTATTAAAATAACTTCAAGGGGCAAAATCATATAAGAAAATTGGCTAGCATATAGAGAAAATTCTCAATTCTCAAAATAAACATGTATTCTTAGTGCAAAAACACAAGGCGCAAAACATCCTTGGTGTAAAAACGCACGCCACATGGACACCTTGGCAGTGATATGTGTCCTTTGAGCGAAAACAAAGCCAATCACTCAGTCAGCACAAAAGTGCGGAAAAACCGATGCGCTATGGAGTGCAGGCGAGGCGCTGAAAGCCTATAGGTGGCGGCAGGGTCGGCTCAATGTTTTTTGAGGCCTCAATCGAACTAAAAAAATAAGACACTTTTCAAAATGGCAATCTAAACAAAAAAATAAATCAAAGAAAATTTGATATACCAACTTAAGTCCTTAATAGTTGATTTCTTCAAAAAAAGGGGGGGGGGGGCTAGACGAAGTCGATCAAATCAATCGGAAAAGAATGAACTTAAGAATGATCATTTGCTGTGCGAATTGTGTAACCGTGTTTCTTCAATAACATATCAAATCATCAAAATTTTTATCGGGACTCAACAAGTGTTATTCCCGCTTCAAAATTTCATTGAGCCATATAATACCAAAACGCACTATAATATTTCTTCATAACGGGGCTCTTATTTTTTGAATGCCCTAAGCTCAATGCGTCACAACTTACGTTATAGAGCCGACCCTGGGTGACGGAGTGTTGAGGCTGGTAGTACCTCCCGGAGGCAAAAAAGTTTTTATCAAAAGTTCATTTATGTCGTGTGGCCAGCATCTCCTCAAACATTTTCATCCAATGTCGTTTTTGATAATTAAAAAAAAAAAAAAAAAAAACATGACAACTCCCTAGAATGTCGATGTCAAATGCGTTTTCGGTTTTCGCGCTAAACATACATGCTAATTATATAAATTTAACATTTCAAAATATAAATTTAACATTTCAAAAGTTAGTTTGGTGGTGAAATATGATCGCGTGGTAACACTGGTGGCACGATGATACTCCAGTGATCCGTGAGTGATTTCAATTTAGCCGTTAAAAAAAAATATAAATTTAACATTTCAAAAGTTAGCTTAAGAAGCCTGACACTCCACATGTTTATTCTAATTTTCCTTCGTGATATACATATGCTTATCTATCCAAAATTGTTCATATTCCAAAATATTTAACTTTATGCCTTGTTAACACTTCTAGTAAGTTGCTGCAGCCATCACCACCCCCATCACACCCTTTGCAACCCCTCTACCACCAATCTCCGCCCCTCCGGTGAAACTCCGGCACCGATCACCACCAAACAGAAACTCATAAACAATCGCCGCCGCGGGTCCCGCCACCGTCTCCTCCCACGCCTCATCAGCATCTCTACCCTTTCTCTGAAAAACTCCGGTGGCATCTAACCGATGAATTCGCCACCCTTTAACGTCGATCAGCCGGTGAATTTTCTCGATTTGCCGACGACCCAATTTGCACGTGTGATCTTGGTCTCGTTGATGGCTGTTTGTAGTAGTGTGGTGAGAGTTTTGTTATCGGTTGAAGATGAATATTGGGCGCGAAAATATGGGTCGAATTCGGGCACTCCGATGGCTCGTCGGATTCCTTTCGAGTAGTCGGAGTTAGGGTTGTAGATGTGGCGGAGCTCGTTGACCATCCCCGCGGCCACCATCCGGTCAACGCGTTCCGATACGAATTGGTGTAGGACTTGCATTGATACGTCGACCCATAGGAAGCAAACGTCGTACCTAGTTATGTGAACAAGAGAATTCTTATTATTTTTACAAGTTTTTTAAGATGTATGTTATACATACGACAATTTGATCGTACACTTATTCAAAACACTTTTTGAAGATTATGGCTTGCGTCATAGGTTATCCCCAAACGAACGTTTGAGGATTCACTAGTACAAAAAGGTTCCTTAATGGAGTTCAAATTTTTATATTTAAACCGGTACTAATTAATTAATAATACTTCTATTATAAAACTGCGGGGACTAAACATGTAATTTTTTATTTTTAAGTATAATATATGAAATTTAGGCAAAATTCGGGGACCATCTATGTAATTTACTCTTAAATAACATAAATTTCCCCAAACCGTATTAAAGGTGTTATCTGCGGTGTCACCTTTTGACATTTTTTACGGTGTAATTTACTCTTAAATTTACCAGAGGTTCTTTTATAACGATTAAGCTAATGTCACGTTTTCGCATTTTTTTTCTGTGGTTTTGTAAAACCGTTTTTTTAATATCACATTCGGACGTATGAAGGTTAGGGCTTGCGTCATAACCCTTGCCCTTCAAATGACCGTTTGAGTTTTTCGTCGAACAACCGTTTGAATATGACATATTCACATGTGAAACGAAACACTATACCTTGATCTGAACTCATAATTCTCATCATCAACCAAAGCTTCAATGAACGAATTCGATCCACCCGCGATCACCGGCAACTTCCGCCTCCCGACGATCGATTTCATGGCGAGCGAAGCCGAGCTTACGAAGTGTCCCGCGTTAAACTCCGATTCGGGATCCACGATTCCCAGAAGATGGTGAGGCACACCACGACATTCTTCTTCAGTAATCTTATTAGTAACAATATCCAACCCTTCGTACACCTGAATCTTGTCGGAATTTATTATCTCTGCCGGAAATCGGGTGGCGATATCGATCGAAAGTCTCGATTTTCCGGTGCCGGTGGCGCCCATCACCACCACTACTTTGTCCTTGAGTGGGCGAAGTCGGGTCGATTGTAAGTCTAATATTCCTCCGGTGGGTATTTGCATTATCGCCGCCGGAGGTTGTTTGCACATCATCATTATTTTCTGTTGTACTGAAGGTTGAAGATTAATAATAATATATGTAGGTAATTGAGACGGTGGTTGTTAGCGGTGGTGGTGGTGGTTGTGACGGTGGTTTCTGGTGGCTGGTGGTGCAACAGTTGAATTAATTGAAGAAAGACGTGTGAGTTGAATATGTACATGGTGGAGCATTAGCTTTGGGGTATTTATAGCATTAGAATGATTGAGACTGTTGATCTAATTCATGTGTTAGATTATGTTAATAGATTTTTTTTAACTAACAGTAGTACGATCCTGATTTGGATGATACATGTTATTTTAATCAGGCTCATTTATCCTTCTTTTAGTAAAGACGGCACTCCCAACCCACTCAGGAAAAACCCAGAATTGGAAAACCACCTGTTCAACCCCGAACGTTTTCGTCTCGAATAAAACTTGAACCCGTGATCTTTTACCAGGTTGGAAGGATTTATGGTGATATGTTGATAGATATGTGAAATTTGGATTCTTATTTTAATTTAACTAATTTATTTATACTTTCATGTCAATTGAAAAGCAAGTATTAGTGTTGGTTTGTCTTTTTCTATTGATATATATATCAATGAATCTTAGTTCTTAAAATAGGATGGGTATATATTCGTTTGATTATATGATAGTGTTGGTTTTAAATATGAGCTAGAATCAAACCCACAAAGAGTTTAAAAATCCATTCACACTCTCATGATGGCTTACATAATATTTTTTTTAAAGAAACTCTCAAGAGAGACTGTAAGTTCACTTGAAAGTTAGAAGAAACGCGATGACTGATGTGGAGAAAAGAGAAGACTAACATCTGTGAGATGGACCCTACGGACAAAGCCCTTCTCTTAGGGAGGAGAAGATAGGGAGAAGTGTCTGTTTATATTTGCTGGACTAAACTAAGCGTGATATTCAAAATGATTGTCAGTAAATCTTTTTAAATTATATGTACCACATAAATGTCTATATATACGAAAATAACAAATAATTTATTTTACCATGGTCACATGACACTAGCCTTCATGTTCGATAAGCAACTCTTTACTTTATCAAAAACAATTTTTATAATAATTAAATATAATACCCAATCATATAAATGAATATTAAAAAGACAATAAATTATTCATCTAACCGCAATTAAAAAGGGTGCTCAATAGTCTTTTTGTAGTCATTAGTCAACTACGAAGTGGAAGAATGATCCTATTAGAATAGAACAAGAACCTCTCTTAAAGATCGAGTTCTTTTAATCTAAAAGATGCTTTCATACTTTTTGATAGTTTTACCAATGGGGGTTTTCTATATTATTCTTTTAGTCTAAATAATAGGTTCTAAATAATAACCAAGTTTCTTAAGTAATATATTAAATTCATTCGAAATTTTTAATGGAAAACTCAAATTTCAATATGTGTTATAATTATATGGCTTAATTTGTAAATGGTTTTTTCTTGATATTAATTGACATAAATAAGACATATATTAATCTTGAATATTATTTAGTGATTTCTTTTTTTGAGTTTAACTTAAACTAGAATGTGATAATGAATAAGAATAATTCATTTAATGATGATAAAGCTTTATAATTATTCAGTTTAACTCTATTAAAAAAATAGAATTTTATCAGTGAATAGTAACCACCCATTCATATATTTTTCATTTATATCGTTTTAAGAAAAAAGTATTAATTCTTAAAATATCAAACAATTAGAACATTTAATGAAAAATAAATGATTTTATCATGTAAAAAACATGAGTGACTTCAATAAATAGTGAGAAATTTTAATTACTATAATATTATATTTTTCATATAAATAGTGCGCGGATACACACATATATATGTTAGATATTAGGTTTCTTAATATGAACCCACGGACGTATTTGATATCTACGGTTTGCATTTTTTTTCTCTATATTGTAATCTATTATTCAATAATATCATCAATAGAGTCTTTTACAATCTAAAAATATATTCATGAAATAATATAGCTAAATATACTCTAGTTTTCTTATATATTAAATACATTTTAGACAAATTTTATTTCGTTAATCAACTTTTTTAGTTGTATTTTAACATGTTAACTAATTTGAGAAGGATAAAATATAACTCAAATTACTTTCTAATTAGATAAATTGTTATACCAAGATGAATATGTTACGTGGATTTCCATTAAACGGAATGAAAATACTTCGATAAGTTAAATTTTAAATGGGGGATCTTATGTGAATGCTTTATAATAGATTATGTATTAAATCGTTGATTAGACGTAACGGTGAAACTATATGTTATATAATTCCTTAATGGGTTCGGGAATACTTTAAGGTTGACATTTGTATTAATAGAATCTTTAGTAAAAAAGAATTTTGAAGTTATATATACATCAATTTTTATTATAAAAAAAAATAATAACCAATCATACGCACTACAAGATTTAAACTCACAATCAATTGATTTAAATGTTCATTATTTGCCAACAGCTACCTTTTAAAAAAATCACATTCTTTATGTATATTATTCTTAAAGTTCGATCAATAAATACCACTAATTATAGGTAATATCTGCTTTAGCGAATTACACTTCATTGAGAAATACACGATATGCATGTTAATTTCTAAATAAAAACACAACTTACTCAAATATATATCTACATGACGCAGGAGGCGTAATCTATATATTCAGTATTTGGTGTTATGTGACAATAAAAAGTTAAATGTTGTATAATATCTGGTATATGCTTATATGTGTTATGTACATATCCAACACTTAGCGACACGCCTACTCAATAAGCATTTTTAAACGTGACATTGCCAAAAAAAAAATCTAGGATTAGCTAGACCACTGAAATGCCAAAATCCTTGCTATCTCGTTTTTATTAAAGCGAAAGGAACCTTTTCTATAGAATCTTATATAAAGTTGCAACTTGAAATTTTATCTCTAGGTGTTTAAATTATATTTCTTTTAAAATAAATTAGATGATAACCAATTTTACTTTTACTTTTGTAAAGTCATATAACTTGGTTTTATCTCATTATGTAATTGTAAGTTGGCTTAATATTTTAACTTCATAGACCTAATAAAAATGTCCCTTAACTATTCCATGCTAGCACAGATTCTATACATATCTAATTGAGGGCTTTTTTTAAGTAAGTTTTTTAATTAAGTTTTCTTAGTAAGATTTTAATGAGATAAAATAATTGATCATGCATTTTCATTTAATATCAAATTGAAGAACCAAAGGCAACATTATCATGTAGTATAACATAGAAAGTATATAGTATAAATATTTGAGAAGGAATGTTATAAACTTAACTCACAATTCATTACAGATATTATGCTTCATTATGATAATTTAATGTCATAATATATCGACGTCAAGTCATATCTTCATCTTCATATTCTAATAAAAGAGTAACTTAAAGTGCCACGTGATAACACCACAATCATTCTTATCAAAATTTTCCCGTTTTCTTTCATCTTAAATAACTACCTTAATTACTAATAATATTATTTAACATTCTTTTACATTTAATAAATTAAAAAAGAGATTTATTTATTAATGTTATTTATAAATAAATAATTTTAATATAAAATAATAAAATTTTCTAAAGCATAAAACTTTTTTTTAAAAATATTAAATATTTTAAAAATGGTATTTTTAAAAATTAAATTTTTTAAAACCAAAACTAATTAATTTGGGAGATATAATAAGAAAATTTTTAAAAATGATATTTTTATACAGTTTGTTTTAGAACAAAATGTATATTCTTTTTGGAAAAAAAATTAAAAATAAAATTTAAAAAGTTTGATATCACTATTTTATTAGTTATAGTCATTTTTCATACGTATTTCAGTCATATCATATCTTAGAATATCATTTTATAATTAATAAATTTTATAATATTAATATCTTATTTATTCAAACAGTGTAATCCACGGGTTTACTGAAGCTAGTACCACTATATATATGTATTGTATAACAAACATATATGGTAAATGAAAACGAGTAATTCGTTCTAGTTTTTCTCTAGTTTATCATAGTTTGAATTTAAACATACAGTTGATATATTTTTAGTAGTTTTATGTTTAATTTTGTAACTCTTATTAGTTATTATGATTACCATTTTCATTCATAACCACTCTCATCTTTATATCAACTCCATCATCCCCATTACTAGAGATGCACAAATCAATTCCAAACCCTAAACTAGTTTGGGTTGAAAGTGGTTCGATTTAGTCAACGAAAGTCAAAATCAGACCATTTCCCCTAGTATCACCAACAACATTTGGCTGAACACCATCTCCCTTAATCGGACCACCCATTGCCGCCATCATATCCTTCATCAACATAAGATGAATAGAATCTTGAAATTCAAATAACCAAATGATGTTTTGAAATCTTGTTGTGCAACTGTTACGTTATAACTTGTGTGGTGGTTTAAGAGGTAATACTGTAAAGGGTATTATAGCAAGTCACTCAAACTAAAAATAACGACTTAGTTAATTAGTTAAATGACATATGTTAAATCGTTTTTTTAACGGAAAATACACGACATTGCTTCAGAGAATATGTGTTTTAATCGGGCCCACCTATCGGTTTTCCAGTCAGAACCATACCCCCAACCCCTCAGTAGAAAACCACCCATTGACTCAACCCTAAATATTTTTGCTTAAAGTGAGACATAAACTCAAACCTTCTTATATTTACGTGTCTTGAGTATCTCACCTTAAGCACTTGGGCTAAGAATTACTGATATTGAATCGCTTTAGTACCTAAAAGCTTGTTACTGCGTTAGGAAGGACATACAATGAATATCAATATACTTTTTCTCTAATTTTTTTCAAAGCTTCGAGCAAGGTGAGGACTACGAGCCCTCACTAAAAATTTTGGGTTTTATGATTAACCTTAACGTGCTTTATGTGACTTATATGAATATGTTTGTATTTGGTTAATATGATCCCAATGTTTTTAGTGTAATCAAATTACTTTAGATAAATGAATTAACGATTGAATATGAGATCATAATTAAACATCAAACAAGTTGAAAGTGTAGGATACATTTATTTTGAAATTATATTGATTTTAAGTATTAAAGAGCCACTAGACTACGGGGTCTGGGGGCAATGCTCCTGGTAACCGAGTCGAAGGGACAGCAACCCCTGGTGGGATCCAAGGAGTAAAGCCCATGACGTGATCCAATGGGTAAAGCCCTTAGTCGGGGTCTTTTGACAAATGCATGTTAAATTGGAAATTGCTTCAAAAGCACGAGGTTGTGGAAAAGTTATGACTATTGTATAGTATAGAACTATATTATTTTGAAGTGTCGTAATTTGTAAGGAAGTTATGAGTAACATTTTAAAGTTTTGTACTTTGTCAGGTGAGTAAGTTCAACATATGTGGCACACCTTGGTTTCAAGTTGTGACACATTGTTTTTTTAAACTCGCAAGATGTTTGATGCATGTCTAATAAAATAAACGATAATGTGATTTGTGATGGCCTGATAATAAAAATACATATTATATTGGAAAACATGATAGATAAGAACATTCACAGTGGATTTCTTATCTTTATTCATATAATTACATTAAAAATCATATTTTTTTATCTCTTATTTTCAATTAAATAATACTTTTTTTACCATTGTTATTCATTTTTTCTCTCTCCTCCACTCATAATCACTTGTAAAAATATTAAAAATTTTATAAAAATTGAACAATGATATTTCAAATATAACAATTAACAATAATATTTTATCTCTCTTTTTCACTCATAATCACTCAAAACCATTCTATATAATATACCAAATACACTCATATATTTTTAGGGATTTCACTGTGAATGCTTCAATATACTAAATTTTCAATCGACATATTAAAAAAATGCGAACACCTAAAAAATGTCACTTTCGTTTAACCATGTCACGCGTATAACATAAAACTAAAAGTGAACTTTTTTTAATATTTTATGGATAATAACTTCAAATAAGAAACCCCTGAAGTTAGGTTTGACAATAGTACAGTTATTAATCCAAAGCTTTACAGTAGGTTTCCATGTTGAGAATATAAGACCTATTTGGTTGAACTTATCTCTAATGATCTTTTTCCTTCAAACCGATAACTTTGACATACAAAAATATGAAGTAAAACAAAAACTTTAGATTTTCATCTTATCTAAAAAGTATTCATTTAGATAATTTTCAAAAAATAGTTTATTAATTTTTTTTTCTTTTTTTTTACTAAGAAATCAAACACATGAAAATTAAACACACGACATGGTCTAGGAAATCACAAGTAAAAAACATATCATATAACTATGTTATTTATCTATTAAAAATAACCCTTCCACGTGTTCTTTGAGCAATTAAAAATGTGAATTCTTTTGATTCGGAGTATTTGATTTGTTATCACTCAACCCTAAGCATTTTGTTTTGTATGCTTTATAACAAATGCACGGAATGGAGTAAGGGATCAACCTTTTGACTTTTATGTAAAGATTCATGTCATTTGGGTTGTTAGTCTAGTACTAATAGTTAAAGATTCTTTATAGATGACCGTAGTTTAATTCCAGACTTGGTGTAGTACTGTAGTTTAGGAATTTTGTAGTTGATGAGTAGGAGTATACACTGTATGATTCACCGTTCTAAAAAATCAATGATTTATAATTATAAAAACATATACGAATGTTTCAAGATTATTTTTAAAAAAGAAAAGAAATAACAAAATTGTATATTGATTACCCTTTTTGGAAATTCTGATTGACATACACCATTGTGATGATGTCAGTTGATCGATACAATGCCATTAAATACTTAAAAGTTAAAAATTAGGTGGCCCGTTAATCAGAGAGAATACTGTTACACTCGACCTTTTAGTCACTTCTAAGCCTAAGGGGCTGTTTGTTTGCCTCTTAATGAGGCTGGTCAGACCTTAATGTCTGACTCGGTCAGACATGGGTCAGATCAGTGCGTTTGGTTAGATACCTCTTAATGAGAAAGAGCTCTGACCGAACCTCTTATTCAATCAGACATGAGCTTGCATCTGACCCGAGTCAGACATGAGCTTGCGGGGGTCTCCGATCTGTCGGCGACGGGTGGTGGTCTGTGGCATGGTGGTCGGCGACGGGTGGTGGTCGGCGACCTGCGATGGTTCAGATCGGCGACCTGCGACGGGTGGTGGTCTGTGGCATGGTGGTCGGCGACCGACGAGGGTGGTGGTGAGGGCGGTGGTGCTTGCGGTGGTGCTTGCGGTGGTGACTTCAATCTTCAATCAACAACTTGATTAGCGGTATGAAACCCTAGATCAAGATTCTGTAAGCTGGAGTTTCTGGTTTCTTGAATCAAGAAGATGAAGATTGAGGTAAAAATATTATTAAAAATGTGAGATTTGTGCTTGTAAGCTGTAATTGTTCATATAATTTGTTGGTTTATGAGAGTGTAGATGGGGATGTGTGTGTTGAAATTTGGGGAAGGATGGTGGATGGTTGATATCAGGCGGTGGAGCGGTGGAATATTATAAGAAAATGATAGTGAAAGTCAGAAAGTGAATATTATAAGAAAATTTATACCAAACACACTTATTGGTTCAGAGCTCTTACTGGTTCAGACCTCTTACTGGTTCAGACCCTATTATTCATTCAATACTTATTCAATCAGATGTTACCAAACAGTCCCTAAATCTTATATTAGAATATTTTCTAGTTCCATTCATTGACCTTTTTCTTGACCATAGTTGCTTTTTTCACTTTAACTAGTGGTGTCCGTCGACGCGCGTTGCGCGTGTGATGGATCGGGCTAAGAATAGACTCTCAGTCGTGGCTGTTAATTATAAACGGTAGCGACGACAGAACAACCAATACCATTGCCGGTTATCATCCAGCCCGACATTATATGTTAACAAATGCGAAACAAACAATATCGTACGAATGTTACCAAATTAGTATCTACCCTATCCACAAAAAACTATCTTCTTATGTAAAGTAACCTACAAGTAATTTTCAGCAAAGAATTTACATTATACCAAAACCAATTTTAATAAAGCCACAACCAAGTTAATTCATATTAGGCCAAAATCAATAACTTATTTAACTTAAAAATAATAGAATTTGTTTTAAAAAATCCCAAATAAAAAACCTAATTAAATCACAAACCCCCAATCGGCCACCCCCCCCCCAAATCAAACCCCGATTGATCGAGCGCCCAACCCCAAACCCCCACCGGCGACAGACCTACCGACCGATCGAACCCATCGCGACACCCCCGCCGACGACACACCCACCGCGACACACCCCGACCGCGACACACCCACCGCGACATACCCCGACCACTGCGTTCCGATTCTCTTCACAACCACTGCGTTCCTAAACACATCGCCACCGCCACTCGCCGCCTGTTTCACGCACATTCGGCCACCGTCACCGGACCGTTGCTGGTGGTTATGTTGTTCAACTCCGGTCATATAGTTCCTCACCTCCGTTGTAATCACCTCTTGCATCACAGACAAAAACTCTGGAGTAAATGGCGTGAAAGCCTTCTCCGGTTGATCTACCGACGACACCGGATCTGGTGATACTTTAAGTTGATGCATCGCCGATGAAATCGCCATCGGAATCGAAGACATCAGGTCTGCGTTGTGGCTAGGATTTGAAATCGCCATCGGAATCGAAGACATCGGAATCGCCATTAGGGTTTCTTCAACCACAGTGAAATTCCCAATATACCCTTACTGTTCATACTGTTCATTGAAGTTGGTTTTTAAATATATAGGGGAATATACAAATTTTAACTTCGATAAATATCTATGAATAATTTGATTAATTAAACATAAAGTTTGGATAACTTGAATTTAATTAGCTTAAATTGTGATTTATTGATTGATAATAATTCATATAGTCTATTTGATCAATAACACTTTTAATTTTACTATACTTATGAACTAAAATAATATTCACAAAATCATCATCCATTTAGGGGCTGTTTGGTAGGCTCTGAATTATTAAGTGCTGAATGGTTAAGAGGTCTGAATGGTTAAGAGGCTCTGAACCAGTAAGTGCTGAACCAAAATGTGCTGTTTGGTTGAATCTCTGAATGACTGTACAAAATGACAATTTTACCCCTCTAAATTATTTTGTGCCGAATAAACTGTATCTGTTTGGTTAGATGTCTGAACTCATGTACAAATCAACCAACATCCAAATCAACATAATAAAACTTCAACAAATTAAGCATACATATTTTGATACTATAAACAAGATGATACCATCCTCATGTACAAATTACTTCTAACATGAAACCATATACCAAGAGCTTGATCTCAGCTTATACTTCCAACTCTTTGACTCTTTATAATACATCACCAGCTAGGAAAACATTATGTATATCTTAAAATGATCAACAAGAGATTAACACCACCAACAACATAAACAGATACTTTTACTCGTTTCTTGCTAGTGAAATTAATGAGGTTGCAGAGCAATAATATTCAGCAGATAACAAGTATGTGAATCCTAATCATGTATGCATTTACAGGAAGATCTTCTAACATTCATATATTCAAATACTTCCAGGATATGATATCAAAATAAATATCTACTACCAATCGAAGGTGAATCGAAGGTGAATTCAAATACTAAATCAAAACAACCAGCTAACTTACAATCGAAGGTGAATCGAATCAAGGGCTGCGTTCACTCTTCTCCCGTCTTCTTCCAATTCTCTATTTTGTCATCAAATCCCCAATCTTCAAGCAAGAAAAGTAAACTCCTCAATCAACATGTTTGTCACCCTTTTCCCACTTGCAATTTCGCACTATTAATCAAATCCCACATTCAAAGATCGTATATCTTCATCGTTATGGCCTTCGATTCATTCATCTTCGTAAATTGCCGTGAGCTCTGGGTTTGGGTTGTTAGATCATCGTCTAATTGATCGATTCAAAAGGGCTTGTGGATTTAGTTCCGATGGGTGAGGTTTGTACAGGGGGGACGTTGAAGCGGAACGCCGCCACCGTGACGGCGAAGTACGGCGGCGATAAGGGTACTATCGGGTTTTTGGGGAAGTTGAATTTGGTAAAGAGCTTTGATAATAATAATTATAAGGAGAAGAAGAAGGAGAGTGATTATGATGATGGTCGGAGGAAGAAGATGAAGAAACCATGGCGGGAGGCTGCGCCGGCGAGGTTGAGTGGCGGCGGCGAGAAGGCGACGATGAAGGTCGGGGCTGCGACGGGGCGGTGGCGAGAAGGCGACGGTGAAAGCAGGTGGCTGCGATGGGAGGGTGGGGGGATGACGGGTTGAAGATGGGTTGAAGATGGGGGTATTTGTGTCTCAATTTCCATTCAGCATCTCCTTATATCTGAACCATTTAGCACTGAATGGTTCAGTTCAGAGCTTCCTCTTTTTTGAAACAAACACTCAAACCTCTTAACGGTTCAGAGGTAGCCTCTTAATGGAACCATTAAGAGGCTACCAAACAGCCCCTTATTGCAGGATCGGATTTCGGGTGGTTTTCTCTCAACTCACTTTGAATCAACACTCGGCAAGTAGTCTTTAAAGAGTTGATCACAATATAACAAGTAACAAGCAGTAAGAAAATTAACACAGCAAGTAATTTTCAAGGTACTTTTATATATTGCTTCTCAACTCAAAGGATTACAAGACACTTGGACTCAAATCGCTTACCTAAAGAGTTACAGGGAGAAGATATATAATACTACCTACAGCCGGGAATACTTTGATTCCAGCTGGACACCTCTAACCTTACATCTATACTACAAGACTCTAGGTGAGGTCTTTCAGACATTTTGCCTGAGAGTTGGTAGTCAGGACATGTCCCTGACTTACCTTTTGTCACCAACTAAAGTTGGTAACATGTACTATCATAAAAAGGTGAACAGTAGAATAAAGTATGGTCAACAACATGGCTCTTTAGGAAGATGCCATGCTGTATCAGAGGTCTGCAGCGGACTGTCAGGGACCATACTTTTATCTGCTGGACATAGCAATGTCTTCCGAAAGGGTAAAGTGCTTCGGAAGAACAACTTCTTCCGAGGGTATTTATACTTCGGAAGACTACTTCTTCCGAAGCTTGGAGTCTTCTTTGTCTTCGGAAGCAGACTTTGTCTTCAGCTTTTTCATCAGACTTTGTCTTCGGAAGCTTTCAGACTTTGTCTTCAGCTCTTCATCAGACTTTGTCTTCGGAAGCTGTTTTCAGCTGTTGTTCCTTAGACTCTCGGAAGATCTCTTGCTTGACTTCGGAAGCCCTTTGATGTAGTACCAAAAGTGACTATGAAGTGAATTTGGTTGCACCAGCCTTATCATGATCCAACAAACTCCCCCTAGGCTGATGCTACCAAAACTTCACTTCCCTCTTCTTCTCAAAGTTCTCAGCACCAAGGCGAGCAGGTGTTTATCAGTATCTTTATTCTTTCCTGCTGTGATGCTGAGAATCTTGTACAAATCTTTGGTGGACAGAACCTCTACTCTGTCACCTTGGATCATGTGTACCCTCTGTTGTGGCCCTCTGAAAAGAGTTAGTTGATGGGAAGTATAGTCATATTCCCATCGAACTATTGGTTCCAATTCAGGACCTTCCACCATCTGTAGAAAGGCTGTGCCTTTGGTGGTTGATCTTTCCTTGTCTTCCACTCTTTTCAGCTTCAACTCTTCTTCAATCTTGGCTCTTCTACTTCGTTCAGCCAAGTGGAGACCGCTGATGTAATTTCTTATATGTGCAGCAGTCTCAGAGTTGGAGGGATTGGAGAATGGCTTCTCTGCAAGCTCAGCAAGATCAAATCTGCTGAGATGCAGTAGAGAAGTGGCATTAAGCCTGTTGATTTCACCATTCTCTCTTTCCACAACAAAGTTGTGAGAAGGTTCATCGAACCTCCACTGGATTATTGCATTTCTAGGTCCAGGAGATTGACCAGAAATCCTGTCCTCTTTCCTAGTATCCAGCAGAGTCACCAGTCTTCTTCTTAGTCTCTTCTCCTCAGCATTGAGGGTATCGGAGTTGAGACCAAGAAGCCTTGCAGCCTGGCCCAAGGTTTCTCTAGGCAATTCAAGAAATTGTCCTAGGGTGAGGGAGCTTGAAGAGTTATCAACATAGGTGATGTTGATAACCTCTCCCTCACAGGAGATACTGCTCAAAGTAGTGCAATTGATGAGCTTTGTCTTGAACTCCTTAATCTCCTCAAAGGAGAGATGTTTAGGAGGCTGAGGGGATGATCTTGGCTGTTGTTGGGTAGGCTTGGGTTTAGTGGTTTTGGGTTGAGTCTTGGGTTTTAGGATGGGTAGTTTGGGTGGTTGAGGTGATGTGGTAGGTTTGGGTAGAGTTGTGGGTTGAGGGGTGAAGGTTTCTTCAGTGGGTTCAGGTTTGATGGAAAAGGGGTTGGTTCTGGAGTGGGTTGTGGCTGTGGTTGAGTGGCTGGGGTGAAAATCATTCCCTTCATCCTCCTGTACATCTCCTTCCTTTTCCCCAGACGGATGTCAGCTTTTATTTCACTGACTATCCGCTGGAGTGTCCTTTCGGACATAGGTCCCACCTGCCTACCAGAGAAGCCATGAGCCCGAAGGTAGTCCTTCATCCAGGCTTTGTCAGTTGACTTCTTGGCAGCAGTGACCTTCTTCTCTTCCTCCCTCTTCCTCTTCACCATTAACTTCTCCCTAGCAGCCTTCTTCCTTTCCTTCTCCATTTGATCCTGCTCTTTGTTGTGGAGCAGCAAGATCATATCATCATCATGTGGAGATAGTTCAGGAAGACTGAAGTCTCTTGAGAGGAGGAATTTGATCCTCTCCTCTCTCAGCCTCAGGGCTGCCTCCCTCTGCTCTTGTTCTTCCCTCTCCAAGTCCAACCTGGCTTCCCTTTCTTGTTGTAGCCTGGTTGACCTCTCCAAAGTCACCAACTCCTCTAGTGGTAGCAGGAGTATTTCCTCATTGACGGCTCCAAGACTGATGAGCTGGTCAATGAGTGCTGTTCTTCTCTTCAGGTTGATTTCTTCCTGATTGGCTGCAGCTGCCTTAGAGCTGGCAGCTAGCACCTTTTCAGTTGGAAACCTCCCTTTCTTTTTAACCTTCTCAATCCTTTCCTCCTCCTGAAGCTCTTCCGCAGTCAGTTTTCTTTTGCCTTTGTCTTTGATGGTGCTTGACTGTGGTGGTTCTTGAATGGAGGGTTGTGATTGAGATAGAAGTTCAGCTGGTGCTTGGATTGGAGGAGTTTCAGAAGTGTCCTCCCTGCCCACCTCGGATGCTATGTCAGCAATGACGTCTGTGATGGTCAGCTCCTCGGACATCTGAAACAAGCCTTCCGCAGCTTCTATTTCGGCTTCGGAAGATTTTTCTTGTTCTTCCGAGGCTTTCATATAGGCTTCGGAAGCTTCAGTTTGAGCTTCGGAAGATGAGACTGCTGCAGATTCTGTCCCATCTATTTCAGTTGCTGGGCCATCAGTCCCCATTTCCCCTTCGAAGCTAATCTCAGGTTCCATGAAGACCTTAGGTTGACCAACTTCCTCCACAGTGGTAGAAGGTGCAGTCAGTCTTTGAAGCTCCTCAGCCCCAAAGTATGCAAGTGTGGTGTCGGGGCTGGGCTGTTCTAGGGATGATCTCAATACAAACTGTGTGAACAGTCTGTAGAGATCTTGAAGCATCCTTGAGTCAATCTACAGAAAGGATTGAGATGACTCAGGTAGTGTAATGATTTGTTGGGTGGAAATGAGTTGGGTCTGTGGTTCCTTCGGTGTTTGTCTCTGAACTTTCTCCCCCTTTTTGGTAGCATCATCTTGAGAGCTAGATGAGCTAGAGGAAGAAGTCATTGAGACCTGGATAGGTACATGCCTAACAGACCTCTCCGTTTGTTTCTCAGCTAGTTTAGCCTTGAGAGAGTTAATCTCAAGTTGCTGAGTGGCAGTCCTTGATTCTAAGATCTTCACCTGTGATTCCAGGTTGGAGACCTTAGAAAGCAAGTACTGAAGTGTTAGTTGCATACTTCCCTCATCTTCATAGGAAGAATCACGGGGAGATGAGATAACATACCTAGTATGCTCACTCTCACCACCAGATGTGGTTTCTTGGCACCCTGGTTTCCTCTGCTCAGAGTCATCTCTTTCAGAGATGTCAATGGGCAAAGTTGCCGTAGACTCAGTCCTAATGATGTTACCACTGTCCTGAGAGCTCAGTGAGAAACTCTGAGTAGTGGCAGCTGAGTCTACATGAGTCCCCTCCACATCAGTGGGACTCACCTCAGTAGCAGGCTGCTGATGGGGGCTAGAGACAAGGGATCCCTCCTGGCTCTGTTGATCTTTCAAAGGGTGTTGTAGATCAACTTCATGGCCATGGAGAGATGTAATCTCTTCATCAGTATGGAGTAGAAGGTCAGTGAAAGAGAGGGTGGTTAGTCCTACTGACCCGGGACTTAGATCAATGTCTACAGGCATTGAGCCTTTGGTGGGGCTGTCCCTAGAAAGCTGCACAGGGGAGTGTAGAGACTCACCCTGTGGGCTAAAGGCTTGGGGTTCGGGCTCAGGGGTTTGAGACTGAGGAGACTCAAAACCCACATTGAGGTCAAATGTGAAGGATGGTGTGACCTCCGACTGAGTGGGAGCCCATGATTCCACTCTAGTCGTTTCGGTGTGAACAGGAGGAGCTTGTTCAATCAGAGTAGATTGAACAAGGGTTCGTTTGGGACGTCTCTGATAGGTGGCTTTGATGGGTAAAGAAGGTTTTGGTATTGTGGTGGCTGTTGCTGGTGTGGGTTCATCACCTGTGGGGATAACAGGGATGTCACCAGGAGCTATGCGCTCAGTCATCTCTGGAGGTAATGGAGTGTACCGTCCAGTGAAGTTGGTGGACATCTTCTTCAGTATCTTGAAGATGGTAGGCCTCATGTGTGGAATAGGAAGAGCAGCTGCGCAGACAAGCTTGCTTGGTTCCATCTCACAGTTGATTATGTGTTGAAGAAATCGGGGATACATGAAGAATGTATCCCTGCTGAGATTGGCGATTAGGTTGTTCAACACGAATCGTGAGTAGTTGAATCTGAGGCCTCTCACCAACCCATGAACTAGGCATCCTAGTTCATATGAGATTTGATCCCAACCCCCTGATTTATTGGAGAGGCAGTGCAAAACAATGTGCAGCAGGAACTTCCAATGGTAAGAGAAGTTGAACTTGTATACTGTGGACCTGCTGACATCGCCTCCATATCCCATGAGGATATAGGTGCCTTCCAAGTCTTCCTTGGGGAACTCAGTAGGAGCCCCTTCATCGTGAAGCTCGAGATGCTCCCTGATGAGCTGTTCATTGATGACCAACTCTTGGCCACAAACTCGGGTTCTCAGGATTCGAACCCCATTCAGTACTGCAGTTTCACCATTGCTCCAAAATTCTGACATATGGTTGGAGTATATGGTGGGGTTAACTGTTAGTGCAGTGAGATAGGTGGATTCGGTGAGAAAGGTGATGATTTGGGTAAAGTCGGCATCCCTTGACGAATCAAGTAACGCGACTTGGTTGTGCTGAGGGTTTAGCACCATTGGAGAAAAGGTAAGCTTGAAATTTTGAGAGAGATTGAGGGTTTTACAGTGAAGGGAACAGTTAGGGCTGTAAAGTGGTAAAAGAAGATGAAATTGATAAGTCAAGATTATTTAAAAAGGGTGAATAGTGGTATGGTGGTGGTAATAGGGTAACTGTTTTGGGGTTACTGTGGGTGGTATGGTGGTTTACGGCGGAGAAATGATGGCGGATAATTTTAAATAATCTGACATTATCAACAAAATCTTTACTTTTTACAGAGTGGGGCCCAAAAGATATCCGTTACATATAAAAACCTTTACTTCCGAGGGTAAAACATTTCCGAAGGTATTTTCTTCCGAGGGCAGTTTCTCTTCCGAAGCATGATAATGTTTCCGAAGGTAACATTGTCCTTTGAAGGCATTTTATCTTCCGAAGCAAGGCATTGCTTCCGAAGGTAAAGCTGTCTTTCCGAATGGAGAGTTGTATAAGTTTCGAAAGTAGATCTGATATAAAATCAATCGCTTCTTCCGAGACCAAAAACTCTTCCGAGATGAAAATATCCATTGAAGAATTTAGCTTCGGAAGACATTCAAGAATATCTTCCGAGAGTTAGTTCCTCTTCGGAAGGAATTTACACTTGGAATAATTTTAAAGATCTTTTGTAACAGGGCTTAAATTGTATTGACACAAGACATTACTCATTTAAAAAGGTTTTCAAAAGAGGTAGTTATTCAATGTTTATCATCCCAATTGCTGATATGAGATACTTAAATCTTTGTTCATCAAATGCCTTTGTGAACAAATCAGCATATTGTTCATTTGAGTCAACTTTGATTAACTTTATCAGTTGTTTCTCATGAATATCTCTAATGAAATGATACCTGATATCAATGTGTTTTGTCTTGGAGTGCTTCACCGGATTCTCTGTAATGGAGATAGCACTGTTGTTGTCAATATGGATAGGAGTAGTCATGAAGTTGAATCCATAGTCTAACATCTGATTTTGAATCCATAGCAGTTGAGCACAGCAGCTAGCAGCAGCAATGTATTCAGCTTCAGCAGTTGATGTAGAGACACAGGATTGTTTCTTGCATTGCCATGAGATAATCCTTCCACCAAGAAATTGACATCCTCCTGATGTTGATTTCTTGTCAATGTTGCAGCCACCATAGTCACTGTCAGAGTATCCATAGAGATTGAAATCACTATTTCTTGGATACCAGAGACCTAGTTTAGGTGCTCCTTTGAGGTATCTGAGGATTCTCTTTGCAGCAGCTAGGTGAGACACCTTTGGAGCAGCCTGATATCTTGCACAAATGCATGTGGCAAACATGATATCTGGTCTACTTGCAGTGAGATACATCAGAGAACCAATAATTGCTCTATACTGATGTTGATCAGTATCCTCCCCCTCAAGGTCAGGGCAAAGATTATGGTTTCTGGGTATGGGTGTCTTGGCTGGTTTACAGTCCTTCATTTCAAATCTTTCTAAGATGTCTGAGACATACTTAGATTGACTTATGAAGAACCCTTCCTTCATCTGTTTTACCTGGATTCCTAGGAAAAAGTCCATTTTTCCCATGGAACTCATCTCAAACTTCTGCTTCATAATGCTTTCAAAGTCTTTACACATTTGATCGTTTGAAGAACCAAATATGATGTCATCAACATAGACTTGTACAAGCAAAATGTCTTCTCCACTCTTTCTGATGAAAAGAGTCTTGTCAATGGTACCTCTAGTGTATCCATTCTTCAGGAGAAACTGAGACAAGGTCTCATACCACAGCCTAGGTGCTTGGTGCAGCCCATATAGAGCTTTATCCAGCTTGCACACATAGTTGGGGTGCTGTGGGTCTTCAAATCCTGGAGGTTGACACACATAGATTTCCCTATCTATATCCCCATATAGAAAAGCACACTTGACATCAAGTTGGTAGACTGTGAAGTTCTTGGATGCAGCATAAGCAAGGAAGATCCTAACTGCCTCAAGTCTTGCAACAGGTGCAAAGACATCAGTATAATCGATTCCTTCCTCCTGGGTGTATCCTTGAACTACTAGTCTTGCCTTGTTCTTGATAATCAAGCCTCTGTCATCTTTCTTGTTTCTGAATACCCATTTAGTGCCTATGGGTACTTGACCAGATGGTAGTGGGCATAGATTCCAGACCTTTTGTCTTCTGAATTGAAGCAGCTCCTCCTGCATCGATTCAACCCAACTACTATCCTTTAAGGCATCTTCTACCTTCTTTGGTTCCATCTGAGACAGGAAGCATGAGTACAAGCAGACATTCCCATGATGAGTCTGTCTTCTTGTCCTCACACCCTCAGAGACATTCCCTATGATGTTCTCAGTTGGATGAGTGTTGTGAATCCTAAGACGAGGAATCACTTCCAATTGCAGAGATAAGTCTAGGTTAGACATATTCTGATCAGGAATTGGGTCACTCTGTCCAACTGCTGTTTCAGAGTCATTCAATGAGGACTGATTGAATGATTGGGAAACATCATCAATGGTTGGTTGTGAAGTAGTATTAACAGTTGCCTGTTCCTTCAGAATACCACTTCCCTCAACCTGGTGTTGTAGTGGATCACCTGAGGAACTTTGAGGTTGATCAAGTGATTCACTTGTTGAAGCATCACTATTTCTTGAGATAGTTACACTGTCAGATCTGTGAATAGATGAAGCTTGTTGCCCTTCAGCTCTTGGAGAATTTGGAATAGGTCTGGGAAGCTCATATAGTTGACCTGCATCAGCATCAGCATCACTTTGAGCACCTGTTCCAGCTGAAACATTCTCACAAGATGGTTTAGAATAGTTTGGAAACAATTCTAAATCAAAGATATACTCAGGTCCATTCCCCCTAACACAAGGAGTGTGCTCATTAACAACTATGTTGGATGACTCCTCAAATTGTTGATTCTTAATATTGTATACTCTATAAGCTTTAGAGCTAGAAGAGTATCCAATAAAGATAGCATCATCCGACTTCTCAGCAAACTTTGCCAAGTTGTCCTTTGTGTTAAGTATGGTACACCTGCAGCCAAAGGACCTTAGAAAGCCAATGAACGGTGGCCTCTTGTTCCATAACTCATAAGGGGTTTTTCCATGGGGCTTAACTACAAGAACCCTGTTCTGCACATAGCATGCAGTGCTGACTGCCTCTGCCCAGAATGTTAGAGGCAGCTTTGAATCAGCTAACATGGTCCGAGCAGCCTCAATAAGTGTCCTGTTCCTCCTCTCAGCAACACCGTTTTGTTGAGGAGTTCTGGGAGCACTATATTGTCTGGCAATCCCTTTTGAGTCACAGAATGAGTCAAGAACGAAGTTCTTAAACTCAGTCCCTTGAT
Organism: Flaveria linearis; assembly: GCA_024085815.1. NCBI lineage: Eukaryota > Viridiplantae > Streptophyta > Magnoliopsida > Asterales > Asteraceae > Flaveria > Flaveria linearis. The sequence goes on along the minus strand of CM044001.1, from coordinate 110,441,604 downwards.
CACTCTAATAATCTTAACCTTGTGATCAATTTGATTTTCTATTTTAAGAATAAAAGATTTTAAAGTTTCAGCAGTTTCATCTTTACTTCTTAAAAAGAATACCCATGTAAATCTTGTAAAATCATCAACGATCACAAGGCAGTATGATTTCCTTCCAATGCTCATTATACTTGTGGGACCAAAAAGATCCATGTGCAATAAGTGTAATGGAGTAGTGATGGAGTTAACACATTTGGATTTATGAGATGATCTGTGTTGTTTCCCTTTCAGGCATGCAACACAGTTATCTTTGCAGAAAAATTCCTTTTTAGGCAAACCATGTACCAAGTTATTTTTAGACAATTTATTCATTGTTTTAAAATTCACATGACACATGCGTTTATGCCATAGTGTTGACTCATCACTATCAGCTTTGGAAAGAAAGCATGATACTTCACCCATAGGAGAAGCATTGTTCATATCAAGCTTGTACATATCCCCTTTCCTGGGAGATCTGAGAAGCACCAATTCCGGAGGAATTGTCATCCCTGGTCTGAGGATAATGCACTCATGTTCTGTGAAAAGCATTTGATGCTTCTGGTCACAGAATTGAGAAACACTTAACAGATTGTGTTCAAGCTGTTTGACAAAGTGAACTTTGTCAATGTTTATTCTGCCATTGGATATACTTCCTCTGCCAGAAATATATCCTCCGGCCTCACCTCCAAATTGGACAGGCCCTCCATCAAAGTTCTGGAATTGTTGAAGGAGAGATCTGTTCCCTGTCATGTGCCTGGAGCATCCACTGTCTACAATCCAGATATTGTTGTTCTTGTCAAATGGATGTCCCTGCACATAAGATGAGATAGTTAGTTTTGTTTGGAAGCCCAAGCCTTGCAGGTCTCGGGCTCTTCCAAAGATAGTGACATAATTGAACCAAAGGATATGCAATGGGGTTCAATAGAGGTCATTGTTGAAGAAGAGGTTTGGGCTGCAGCATCTTCCTTGATCTTCCAATCCATCCTTTGGTTGATCTTTGAGGATGAGCTTGTTGAAGCTTTTGCAGCATGGTCTTCTTCCGAAGCTTCTCTCTTTTCGGAAGAAGTCTTCACCACCTTTTCTTCCGAAGTAGTCTTCTTTTGAGATGGTTTCAAGGGAGCCTTCTTGTTCTTCCGAACCTTAGAAGGTTTGGCTTCCGAAGCCACTTTCCCTTCGGAAGAAGCAGTTTCTTCCGAAAGCAACTTGGCTTCCGAGACCAACTTTCCCTTTTTCATCATTTGGACCTTTTGAAGTGGTCCAACTGAGAAACCTTCTCTGGCTACTTCTTTTCTAACATTATTTGCATAATGTGTGCTTGCTGGATTGTAGTAACAATCTTTAGCCATGTGGTTGTGCAGACCACACATTATGCATGCAATGTTAGTCTTCTGGGAATTTGCAGGTTGCTGTTTCTTGGGTTTCTTCTCTTCATCAGCAACTTTCCCTTTTAACTTCTGATTCTTCAGTAGGACAGGAGTGCTGGTACTACACTCCTTTCCTGAATCAGGAGTACCTACCACTTGAAATCCGGCAGAAATGAAGACACCCTTTTGCTTAGGGTCAAACTTAAGCTTGGACTCTGCAACCTTCTTAGCAGTCCTTCTAGCAGCCTTAGCTCTGCTTCTTCTTGCCTTGGTGGTCAGGATTTGGTCATCACAGGTGGAGATGGGTGTATCCTCCTGTTTCTCCCCTGTGGAGGCCACTATTTTTGCTTCATCCTCTAGTTCCAATGGAGAAGGATCAGCAGTTGGAACCTCTTGCTCTTCAGTACCACATCTAGGTAGTCTGATAGACTCATAAGAGAGTGGTGGAGCTATTTCACTGGTTCCTAACCCTTCTTTGTTTTGATAAAACATTTTGGAATGGGAGGTTGATGCAAGAATAGTTTGGAAGCTTTGCTCAGCAATAGCTTGCTTCCTGGCCTGAGCCTCAGCTGTGACTAGCTGGGCTTGAACTTCAGAAAGTTTGGAGATCAGATCTTTGATTTGAGTCTTGTAGTTAGTCTTTTCATGTTTCAAAAGAGACACAGTTTTCTCTAACTCATCAATTTTCCTTTGATAGTCAGATTCAGCTCTTTTAAAGTCAGATTTTAGCACATTTAAAGACTCAACCTCAGATCTGATTTCCGAAATGTAATCCTTATACAATTTAACTTTAGCAATACAGGCAGCAGTACAAAGATGTTCATATAACTGATCATCTTCTGTTCCGGCCATGAGTGCTTGAGCAGGAGTCACATCCTGTACCATGAAGCTCCAGTCAACTTCCTGAGCAACAGCAGCTGTTTCAGTTGACTTGTCTTCATGTTTGGGAGCAGTGGGATGTGTGGAGGCCTGTGGGGTTCCCGGGTTGTTCTTGGGAGCCTTGCATTCCCTAGCAAAGTGACCAAGTTGGTTGCAGTTGTAGCACCTTGCTTTGCTCTTATCAAACCCAAACTTGCTGTTGACTGGGTTTTGAGGGAATTGCCTTCCAGTTCTCTTGAAGAACTTCTTCGCTCTGTAAGTTAAAAGAGCCATCTGCTGGACAATGTCCATGTACTCCACATCATCTGGATTGAAGCACTCAAGATCATCAAAGCAGTATTGAAAATCACCAGAGTGTCCACTTCCAGAGACAAAGGCACAACTATCCTGAAAGGAGTTGTGTTGAACCTTTTGAGACTTTGGAGTCTCAGGTAGAGTAATGAAGGGTCCAGTATGTGAGTTGTCAGGGTAGCATAGCAAGGGATGCTGTGATTCTATGCTTTCCCTTTCAACCACATGAAGGGCTGAACTCAGTTGGTTATTGGAGTGATCAGAGGAGTTCTGCATGTTCATCTCCATCTGAAATGCACTTAGGATACCATACAACTCTGTAAGAGAAAGAGTCTTAAGGTCCGAAGTTCTCTTGATGACAACACAGTAGTGAGTCCATAGTTTAGGAAGAGAAGACATGAACTTCCTAACTATGTCTCTGTTCTCAAGAGCTACTCCAATATCCGCCAGAGTATCTACTAGCTCAATATACCTGAAGTATTGTTGAGTCAAGGTCTCACCAGCCTTGAAAGTAAAGTTCTCAAACTGCTGCTTCAAGAGATCTTTCTTGTTTTCTTGAGTTTCCTTGGATCCCTCATACATCAGCTTCAAAGCTTCCCATAAATCTTTAGCAGTCTTGCACTTCTTGAAGCGTCTGTAGACGGAGTTGGGGAGAGCAGTTTGGAGACAAGTCATAGCCCTTTGATCTAGCTCTATTCTCTTCCTATCTTCCTCTGAGTAATCATCAACATCTTTTGGAATGATGCGATTACCAGTGGCAGATGTAGTGCTTGGTATGAAAGGACCATTGACAATGGAGTCCCACATTCTTGAGTCTTGACACTTGATGAAGCCTTCCATCCGCATACACCATGTGTCAAAGTCTTCAGGGGTGATCATAGGGGACTTGGTCAAGGTACCAGTTTCCATATCAGCCTTGGAGAGAGCAGCCATTTGAGTGAGTGGATTGTGGTGAGGAGTGAAAAACAGGTTGATTAGGATGGTAAGATCTCACAATCAAGAGCCTGGAGCTCTGATACCAATTGCAGGATCGGATTTCGGGTGGTTTTCTCTCAACTCACTTTGAATCAACACTCGGCAAGCAGTCTTTAAAGAGTTGATCACAATATAACAAGTAACAAGCAGTAAGAAAATTAACACAGCAAGTAATTTTCAAGGTACTTTTATATATTGCTTCTCAACTCAAAGGATTACAAGACACTTGGACTCAAATCGCTTACCTAAAGAGTTACAGGGAGAAGATATATATAATACTACCTACAGCCGGGAATACTTTGATTCCAGCTGGACACCTCTAACCTTACATCTATACTACAAGACTCTAGGTGAGGTCTTTCAGACATTTTGCCTGAGAGTTGGTAGTCAGGACATGTCCCTGACTTACCTTTTGTCACCAACTAAAGTTGGTAACATGTACTATCATAAAAAGGTGAACAGTAGAATAAAGTATGGTCAACAACATGGCTCTTTAGGAAGATGCCATGCTGTATCAGAGGTCTGCAGCGGACTGTCAGGGACCATACTTTTATCTGCTGGACATAGCAATGTCTTCCGAAAGGGTAAAGTGCTTCGGAAGAACAACTTCTTCCGAGGGTATTTATACTTCGGAAGACTACTTCTTCCGAAGCTTGGAGTCTTCTTTGTCTTCGGAAGCAGACTTTGTCTTCAGCTTTTTCATCAGACTTTGTCTTCGGAAGCTTTCAGACTTTGTCTTCAGCTCTTCATCAGACTTTGTCTTCGGAAGCTGTTTTCAGCTGTTGTTCCTTAGACTCTCGGAAGATCTCTTGCTTGACTTCGAAAGCCTTTTGATGTAGTACCAAAAGTGACTATGAAGTGAATTTGGTTGCACCAGTCTTATCATGATCCAACACCTTACACTTAATTTTATTTAAAAAAGTTACATATTTCTCATTTCGCTCATACAAATCTTTCTAAGTGAAATCAAGTGGAATTGTGGAAATTAAACGTAAATATACAATATTTAAGAGTCGTTATCAAATTGTAAGTATTAATTGTTACCAGCTAATGAGTCGTTATTTGAATTATTTAAATCCTATGTGTCAATAAAATATTAAAATTATTATATATTCTACTTGATCATTATCCTATTTATAAAAGAACAACCAAATGCTACAATAACTATTTGTTGTGGTAGTAATACTTTGGTTTTTTACATAATGATCACTAGTTACGAAATTAAAAAAAATACGTGATAATAAGAGGGAAAAATGAAACACATAAAAAATAATGATGAATTTTAGATTGTAAATGCATATGGTCTTAAACAAACAAACAAACAAACCCAGTATATCCCACTCAAGAGTAGGGTCTGGGGAGGATAGGTGTAGGCGAGTGTTTCCTCTATCTTGTTAGGTAGAGAGACCGCTTCCAAAGAGACCCCCGACTCGATAGCAAAAGCCATACTGAATGCAAGACAACATACAATAAATCATACAACACATAGCATACAGTATACAAAAGCCATATCGATAGCAAGACATCATACAATAGATCATTACAACACATAGCCTACAGTACACAATAAATCATACAACACATAGCATACATATATCCTAGGTGCATGTAGAATCACCGTTAAAGGGCAGATATGGGCTATTTAAACATCAGGCCCCGCAACCAGACTTCAAATACCCTTCCTGCCTATAGGTCGAACTAGAAGTCCTTAATTTTAATTCTACGCCTCCACTCAGTCCTATCCTCGATCATGTGCTCAGAGAGGTGCAGGTGTATCATATCTCGCCTAATTACCTCATCCCAAGTCAATCTAGGTCTTCCTCTACTCCTCCTACCCTCTAAGATGATGTTCTCTACTGCTCTAACTGGTGCCGTCATTGGTCTCCTCTTGACATGCCCAAACCATCTTAATCTTCCCTCTCGTATTTTATCTGCGATACAGGCCACTTCTAGCTTCTGTCGAAACACTTCATTTCTTATCCGATCAAGCCTTGTGTGACCGCACATCCACCTCAGCATTCGCATTTCCGCTACCTCTATTTGTTTCTCGTGCGATTTCTTTATGGCCCAGCAGTCTGTTCCATATAACATAGCTGGACGTACTGCCACTCGATATAGCTTTCCCTTTAGTTTTGCTGGAAACCTCTTATCACACAGGATCCCTGATGCTGCTCTCCACTTGCACCATCCTGCTTGAACACGGTGCGCTACATCGCTGTGTATATCTCCGTCCTCCTGCAAGTACGAGCCCAGGTATTTGAACCTAGACGTTTGTGTGACCGCCATCCCTGAATACTGATTTGGGTGTCCTCTTCCGCCTCGCCACTAAAGTTACAATGCATGTATTCTGTCTTTGAGCGACTTATCCTTAAACCTTTGTGCTCTAGTGCTGCTCTCCACTGTTCTAGCTTGTCGTTAAGCACCCTTTTAGATTCCGATATTAAGACAATATCATCCGCAAAGAGCATGCACCACGGAACTGGCTGCTGTATAGACTTGGTCATCTCATCCAACACTACTGTGAAGAGAAATGGGCTCAGTGCCGATCCTTGGTGGAGTCCCACTTCCACCGTGAATGAGTCTGTGTCTCCGATCGGGGCTCGCACACACGTTTTTGCCCCATCATACATATCCTTGATTATTTTGATATACCTCTCTGGTACCCTTCTAAGTCGTAGAGTTTCCCAAATTAGTTGACGCGGAATGCTGTCATAGGCCTTTTCTAGGTCGATGAATACCATATGGAGGTCCCTTTTCTTTTCTCTGTATTTCTCCATTATCCTCCTTATGGCGTGTATTGCTTCTGTCATAGAGCGTCCTGGCATAAAGCCAAATTGGTTTGACGCTATCTGAGTTTCTCGTCTAATTCTCGTGTCAATAACTCTTTCCCATAATTTCATCGTGTGACTCAATAGCTTTATTCCCCTGTAATTTTCGCAACTTTGTACATCTCCTTTTTTCTTATATATGGGGACTATAACACTGGTTCTCCACTGGTCCGGCATCTTCCCTGTCGTAAAGATAGTGTTGAATAAATCTGTTAGCCATCTGAGCCCCTCATCTCCCAGGCATTTCCACACTTCAATCGGTATGTTGTCTGGCCCCACCGCTTTAGCCCTTCCCATTTTCTTCATAGCTCTCGTAACTTCGTCTACTGTGATGCTTCTACAATAGCAATTGTTTTGTTTTGTTGTTTGGGTTGTATTATCTATCCCAGCTTGTTGATTTGTGTTCTTTATGTTATAAAGGTTATCGAAGTAAGTTTTCCATCTCCCCTTGATGTCCTTGTCGTTCACCAAAACTTTTCCATCCGCAGCCTTTATAAACTTCACAATTCTCAGGTCTTGTCTTCTGCTGTCTCTTGCCTTGGCTAACTTAAACATGTCATGCTCTCCTTCTTTCGTCTCTAGTCGTTTATACGTCATCTCATACGCCGCGTTCTTTGCCTCTGACACCGATTTCTTCGCCTCTCTCTTAGCCTCCTTGTATTTATCTTTTAGCTCTGGGCGTTCTTCCTCATTGTTACAGCGTATAAGCTCTCTGAAACTTTGTTGTTTAATTCGTATCTTCTCCTGTACATTTTCGTTCCACCACCAAGATTCCTTATGGTCGACTGTCCTCTTTGTTGTAACTCCAAGCGTTTCTTTAGCTGCTTGGATGAGCGTATTTGCTATGGCCTCCCACTTTTGGTTTGCGTCTTCCTGTGGTCCAGGATGGGTCATTGGTATGACCTTATCTCTAAAAATGGTAATGTTTTCGTCCTTGAGCTGGCTCCATTTGATCGTATGTCTAATTCTCTTGTTTTGTTGGACAATTGGTCTCTTCACGCGTATATCCGCCACTAACATATGATGTTGTGTCACAACTGTCTCTCCTGGGATTGTCTTACAGTCCTTCCACGAGCTACGATCTTCTCTCCTCGTCAACAAATAGTCTATCTGCGTGTGTCTCCCGCCGCTGCTAAACATGATTAGATCCGATTCTTTTTTCTTAAAAAACGAATTTATGATTCCTAAGTCATGCGCTACTGCAAAGTCAAGAAGCTCCTTACCGCCTTCATTCCTAAGGCCATACCCGAAGCCTCCATGCACCAACTGGAAATGGTCATTATCCTTACCGATATGCCCATTAAAATCTCCTCCTATGCATATTTTTTCGTCTCTAGGTATGTCACCCATAACGTGATCTAAACTCTCCCATAACTTTTTTCTTTCTGTTTCTCCTAGTCCAACATGTGGAGCATACCCACTAACTACTGCCACTACTTCATCCCCTATTACTATTCTTAACAGCATAATTCTATCATCGTATTTTCTTACCTCCACTACATTATCTTGGAGTTTCTTAGCAACTAGAAACCCTACTCCATTTTTCGTTCCGTCAGACCCTGAATACCATAGTTTATAACTATTGCACTTTGTTGCTCTCTCACCCCGCCATCTAGTCTCCTGGAGACACGCTATCTGGACCCTACGTTTCCTTAGCACATCAATTAACTCTAGTAACTTACTAGTTAGGGTTCCTACATTCCACGATGCCACTCTTAATCTAAAATCCTTTTTCCTTGTATTCGCACCTCTCGTCACCGAACATGATCTCGGGGCAGCATAATGACACCTGCTGTCTATATTACCTGACAGAGTCCACTAGAAACAATCCCTAAAAAAGGAATTATAGCAGAAGTAAAGCACAATCAAAAGCAATCCGTCACACGCGGTCAACAGTACACGATGGACCAGAACTTAATAAAAAAAATAGCAACAATGATCACCACTTCACACAATGCCACACTATACTGAGTATAGATTCTAATAAGCCAATGAAACCTATGTAGAGAACAGTTCTAAGATTGACCAGAAATGAAGACAACAACCCACAAATGCTCAACACACCAACTCAGCCAACAATATACAACTTACTCAGCAATTAATATCAAAACACTAACAATTATACAACTAATCAGCAAGTTATAACCACTAATCAATTAGGCACAAACCACAGAACTAAACGGTCACCAGAAAAATAGACAAGAATTATATCACACAAGTGATGCACCAGAAAACAGATCACACAAGTGATGCACCAGTAAACCGTAAACCTATAAAGAGCAACAGAAATCACACAAACCAGTACAGAGCAACAGAAAACAGGTCACACAAACCAGTAAACCAGTAAGCCTATAAAGAGCAACAGAATTCACACAAACCAGTAAACCTATCAAGAAGAGTCAAGGATTAAAATCACACAAACCAGTAAAGAGCAACAGAAAACAGATCACACAAGTGATGCACCAGTAAACCAGTAAACCAGCAAAGAGCAACAGAAAGCAACACAGATATCTCAACAGCTACTGGTACTCCTAACCCAGCCAATATCAGCCTAAACTAGAAACTAAAAGAGAGAGAAGGAACAATCTCACCAGATGTGCGGTTCTTCAGATGTGCCCTAGATTTAGCAACCTTCACTTAGGGTTGCGAATCCAAGGCAGAAGAAGACTAACAGCTTGTTGCCCTAGATTCGCAGAGTACCGCGAATGGGAGGTCGCCGGAGATGCTCTCGTGTTGTTACCGCGAAGGAGATGCTCTCGTGTTGGTCACCGGAGATGCTCTCGTGTTGGTACCGCGAAGGAGAGGTCGCCGAGAGTGGTCGGCGGAGGTCGCTCTCGTGTTGGTACCGCGAAGGAGATGCTCTCGGGTTAGGCCGGCGGAGGTCGCCGGTGAGGATAGGTCGGCGGAGGTCGCCGGTGGGTGGGGGGGTTGATGTGGTCGGAGATTTGAAACGTTGGTAGAGAGAACGTTGGTAGAGAGAACGTTGGTAGAGAGAACGTTGGTAGAGAGAAAGAGAGAGCAACCAACCAATTAAATGCATATGGTCTTATTTTTGTTTAATAAGTTACAATTGTCAATTAAGAAAACTTGATCGAAGAATTTGGTTGAAAACACGTACAATCAGCATCATATTACAATGAAAACACGTGTTCTTAATTTTTTTAATGGTCTGTCATTTGTATATTAATGTTTATGGCATGAAATTCTTGTTAATAAAACCTAAAAAGTAAATAAAAAAATAAAAAAAAATTATACACTAATAAAAAGGAGGGTTAATTCATGATGTTTGTGCTCACATCAAAAGATAATGTAGTTGTAATGCAAAAACAAAGAAAATCGGATCATTGTAGGCTCTTCAACTGTCATTTTCATTACTTTGTATTTATTTTTTGCAAATTTAGGAAAATTCATTAACTAATTGTCTAATTTAGCAAAAAATTTTAATGTTGTCTTTTATAAGCTTTAACTCGTGGGTTTCTAATCATATGACATGATGCTTTTAATAAATTTATAGTTGGTTGTAAACTCAACCTCACGTTAAAAAATAATAAACAAGATGAACACACACAATAAACCTATGCTGCTATGCATTTTATTTCATTTACTTTTCAATATGATTTTTTTATTCCTAAGCACCATATGACTTTGCAGACTTACCGTTACAATTACAATAATATGAATGTACTTTATTTTTATAGGGTTCATTTATCATATCACTAGACTACAAGATAATTGACAAATTTATTTTACTATCAATTGGTTTTAGAATAAAAATATAGTCGGTAAATATGTTTAGAAAAAGTAGGCTGAGTAATTAAAAGGATCAGATATATCATTTTTAAATTAATAAAAACCCATAACCTAAAAAGGTAAAAATGACTTTACAAAGAGCACAAGACAAACATCACAAATGAAGTGATAAACCCTGTAGAAAGGCGAATCCCGAGATATACACTAGAAAAGTGAATAATATAAATAGTTATAATAAAAATAAATCAATGTGGAGTTAGCCCACTTGGTAGAGGCATTCTCTTTTAAAGGGGAGGTTCTGGGTTCAAATCCAGACAATGGTGTAATATGAAGTAATTTAGAAGTAGAATAGGTTTGCCGTTAAAAAAAAGTTATAATAAAAATAATATTTAATATAAAAAATTTAAGAAATATTATGAGCTTGATAAGTGCATTATTGTTTTAAAGAGTATATATTTTGGTTATTGTGTCACATATATCAGTTCACTGTGTCATATACGTTAATTGTGTCGTATATTTTATATTATTTTTATATGTATTCATCATTTGTTATATGTATTCTTTATCGTATCTTTACGTTTTAGATTATTTTATGTTGTTATTGTCATTGTTATAGATTATATAAACTTGTTATCTTTTTTCACCGATGTGTTTATAAAAACTCATAGTGTTTTACAACGAGAAGTACACAATGATATATTTTCATCAATTTATTTATCAAAACTTATTGTGTTGAAAATAACTTAATGTGTTATTTGTGTCATTATTTTTTATGCATTATATAAACTTATTGTTATCTATGATTATGTTGAATAATTAGAAGTACATAATTATTTTAGTCCACCAATATATTTTTCAAAACTCATAGTCTTTTAAGATTACACAATGACGGTCAAAAAAACACAATGAGAGATTGTGTTATTTCATCATTGTTTATAATGTATTAGATTAGTTCGTTGTTAATTTATTATTGTATTTTAAATATTAGAGATACACAACAATGTTATCTCATTATTACACTTTTTTAAATTCATAATTCTGGAAAAACACAATAGTATTTAGGAAAACATAATAACTGATAAAAATTCACAATGAACTGCACTAAAAGACATAATGATGAGATATGAGCTTAAAAATGGTAAAAAATTACTTGTTTTAAAGATAAAAATGTTCGTTTTTATGGTGTAATTTTCATAAAAATAATATCGTATATAAAAGTTATGAACGTTTAAAAAAATATGAAAACTTACAAAAAGTTAACAAAATAGTTATTTCTAAAACCATTGATTAAGAAAATAAATGGTTGAGATTACTTTTTATACTTTTTAGTTTGAGAGTCATTTGTATTCGAACATTTCCCTTATATATTAATATCTAAGATTGCAAAGGATAAACTTGTGAACTAAGTTGATAATAATACAACCTTGTTTACATTTATTTTTAACAATTTTTGTTTATAGACACAAATTAAAAGATAAACAAAACAACTCATCAATGTAAGACAAATGTAAGATAAAAAGCTACTTGAATTCATGATTCCCAGGTGGATTTTTGAATCATGAAACCGCTTTCAAATAAAAGTATTTTGCTTGTATATAAATGAGTCTCCAAATATAGTGATAGAAATATAATAATGATTAGGATGAAACGTTACAACTCATCATGAAATTAAATGTACAACTGACTACAGTTATAACAACCAATAATTGACAATATATGATATATATCATTGATAATTTACCCCTAAGGATTAATATTATCAAACATAAAATTGAGCGGGTGTAATAAAAAAATTTGTTACTATTTCTTTTCATGCGTTCTTTCAAATGATGTGAAATCCATTATCTTGTTTTTATTGAGCACGTAACATGTACCATCGATATATAGCCTTTTAAGCCAACTAAATTTGTGGGTGTTTGATGATTCATACACGCATGGGTCATAAGAAAACAAACTTTATACAATTTGTGCTAATTTAATATTGATTAAAATTTTGAAGAATGAAAAAAGGTTGATTGGACTATCATTTGTATCTTAGGGTTGGCATGTGCTTCTCTTTCCTTTTTATCTACTAATCATATGAAAGTTTGAGTGATTTCATGTCATAATTTGATTCTAGATCAATCAAATCCATAGTAAATTAAAATAATAATATGTCACAAATATAGGAGAAGTAACACCCCAAAGGTGACAATTCTCCATTCAATTCTAATTGTTCTAAATATAATCATTTGATATACTAAATTGTTTGTGACTATGCAAATTTAAACGTAACTAGTAGGTTAGCCCTTAGACTAGACGTAGTGGTGTCGGTAAGGGGATCCAAAATTACTGATGTGGATATAAATAGAGAGTTAAAGCCGCTACGCCCTAGTTAAACTGGGCTTCAAACTCATTTTCAGTTAAATATTTAATGAGCGTTAAAAGAGATTAATGAATTCAGTTTTCTCACTTTTAACTAAAAAATATTTTAAACTAACTACACTTGATTTAAATTCATTTTAATAAATTCATATTTGCCTATGTGACATAGTCTTAGAGATTTATGATGGTCTATTAGATGGAACACCATGTTTCGTATATTTTATCCATGGTTTTTTTTCGACTATTTGATTAGTAATATTTTCTTTTCATTTTAATAAATAATTATGGTCAAGTGTGATTACGATAACAATCTAATTTTTGATAAAATGATATTAGATTTGTATGTAATAAAATTGGAGTCATCCACTCCTAATAATGATATTTGACTTTCTTTTTAACATACTCCATCATCACTAGTAATGTAGACATAAGAAAATCAATTTACCAAAAGGAAAATTTGGCTTACGGCCGATTTTCAACCTTTTGGTTTTTACTCAAGTTTTGAACTAAAACACATTTAATTCATGTTTCTCTTCTATTATGACATAATATACATGCAATGGCTTTTTATTTCAAAATGTACTTTAATAGATGTTATCATGTATAATATCCATTATGGCATTATCAGACTAGATGCATTGTTCTAACATGTAGAGATGACAAATGCCCAACCTGACGAAAACATGTGAAGCCCGAAACGTAGGGAACATCCACTCGGATATGGGACCTCGTACGATATTAGTTTTAAAAAGTTTGACATGGTAGAAACGAGATTAGTATGTTGTTAGAAGATACCCAACCTGATTACTTGATATCATATATACATTCGCCCGAGTCACATACCAAAAATTTTAACTTCAATCATTGGGCAAATAATCATAAATACCTTCAAACACTTATAAAATATTATATATACCCAATCAAAATATAGATATGATATATTGATATATACCCAATTTGAATAATTTTTACTTTATGATCATTTTACCCTAGTCACTTTTATGACTTTTTATAACCAACTTTTTTATTTTATTGACATTCGAGCCTCCCATCGTTTCGTTTGATGGCGTCGATTGAAAACCAGAAGAACCGATGTTGAATTGCATTCCTTTACAATAGTTCCCCAATAATTGATTGATTCAATGGCAAATCCTTCTGTAAATGGTTACATCGTTTTTGTTCCGCTCATAGGTTAGATTCTCTGTAGTTACATTGTAAATCCAATATGGGTTTTTGTACCATTTTGATACTTTGTATTCTGCTCTAGTAACAAATTTAATGTATTTGATGAATAATCTTGAAGGTTCTACAATCGTGGAGGTTTAGATAATTATAAATTGAAGGTTTTACAACCTATTGGCCCATAAATAACATAACACAAGAACACATCGAGAATAAAAAGACAACCCATCTCGACTCTATAAATATTACTATAAACAAAACCACACCAAAATACAATGATTATGATTCCTCATTTATGCTACACTTATACTTATTCTAATCTAATTCAAACTCAATAAAATATTAATAAACTGATATCAATAATTCTCTATTTATATAAATTAAAATTAAGCCTTAATTCTCCACCTTAATCTTGATTTGTTCCAACCAGATCTTGAATATTGTGTAATGCTTGTGATTTTTTAGCCTTAATCATTGGTTTCTTGCTTTTACCCCACAACAAGACTATCAATTTAACAATTATAAAGACACCCCCTTGTGATTAGCCATCTTCAAGTCATTTGGAATATACACGTCTAAAAATACGTTCAAACACTTGAATAAAAACACAAATTAATCATCACCAAATCCTTCGATTTTTGTGCTTCTTTTCCCCATGAATCAGCAACAAAATCATCTATCCCTTTTAATTCTATCAGTTCCTTAATCAAATCTCCACAACTCTGATTTATTCCCGGGTCCTAGAATTACACTGTTCTTGACCACTGTTCAAAGAAAAAAACAAACCCGCTACCCTGCTGCTTCTACAGTTTTTCTTATTTACTTGCTAGGCAAAACTAAATTCAAAGCCTCCTGCTTTAATGAACCGTTTCCGGTCCGCCTACCCGCAACTCTGATCGGATATCTTCTGCCTAAAAAACAACATAGCCTGATTATTTTTATTGACAGGATGAAAAAAGATCTGCTGCTAATCCAGATCTTGATGATCTTGTTAACAGAACCAATCTCACCTTGAACGACATCACAAGTATCAACCCAACCGTTTTCTTTCACTATGTGTGATTGTTCCCTCCTAGACACAATCGATGGTTTGTTTTCCAGATCTCCTATTCGTTGTCTTTAATATCTGATTCTTGATCTTGATTACACCCAAGTCTTTGATCTCCTATCTTCCTTCCCACGTATAAGCTACACCTTATCTTTAATACCAATTGTTGGCCCAGAATTAATATATCAACACAATAACACATCAAAAATATGGAGACAACCCGTCTCGACTCTAAAATATTATTATAAACAAACTATACCAAATACAATGATTATGACTCCGTATTTATACTACAATTATGCTTATCCTAATCTAATTTAAACTCAATTAAATAGTTGTTTTTTAATTTAAATCAAGATTAAACCTTCATTATGTATATGGCTTTTAATTATAATCTGGGTAGGTAAACATAAGAGTCATATTTTCAAACCTTAGTTTCTTTTAGCCAATGTCAAAGTCTTAGTTGATAAATTTGAAAGTTCTGAGTTTTATTCGATTTGAAAGATATGTTTACATTTACTCATTCACATAACACGCGAGGGATTTAATTGAAGCGACTACGAATCAACAAATCATCTTTTGTCAAATAGGGGTATCGTTTCCTTAATTTGGTTTGTTGACAAATTCCACGGCTCAATCTTTTATCAGTCTTGATTCTAATGAGAACTATGATTCGATGCTTTATGTACGGGATATAAAAAAAAATTTAACCATTTAGGTGAAGATGGATGATAATATTTACGTCAATTCAATACAACCGAGGTATAAACATGCAATTTTATAGATGGGTAAATATATAAATTTTAAAGTCTATAAATAAGGTCCAAATAGTAATTTCTTGAATCGTTCTTGATGAAATAAATTTTAAGTTTTGATTTGATATATGATATTTTCAAGCTTGTAAGGATATAAATGAAATTGACTCTTAAGATGCATAAAATCATAAGTTAGATGGAAATGTGTAGAAATATATTTATCTTTTGTATTGTCTTTTAGAGGAAATTAGTTTCTAGTAATGAACTTCTGGTACGTAATTATTATTATTCTTTTCCGTCTTTGCACTACGATCAAATAATGACACATAAAAACCAACTGAAAAATATTTCTTACTTTCAAACATGCACAAAAGTACACAAGAAAACGTGTTTAAATAACTTTTAGTTACTTTTCTACTCACTTTTCTAAATATATCAATCTGTCGATCTAACACGTTTAATACGTGACAATTAGCACGGGTTCAACCCTAATTTTATACTTTTTTCTATTGTCTTTGCTTCTATATTTTTAAAATAACAATTTACGATATACTTTCTTTTAGATGTCAACATCACTAAAAAAATTAAAACTATTCAATATTATACTTGAACTTAGTATACATTTTACTGTCAGTTTTTACACTGGGGATGTATTAATAAAATTTATAAAAGCTTTTAAAATTTGATTTCATAAATTACCTCATTACATAGCAACAAATGATAAAAGAAAATAATAAGTATTATATATTTGTTTGACTTGATAAGGTAACTTATTATCATTTTTAAGTTTTTTTTTACATTTTTAGTTAACATATGCACGTAGGTGTATATATATATATATGTGTGTGTATATATATATATATATATATATATATTCAAATTTATATATCATAGACAATTATTTAATGAACTAAGATTTTTTTATAATTTAATTTATAACTACTATAACTTGATATTTAAAAAGTGGTAACCTTTATATTAATTAATCGTGTAACACACTCATAAATAAGTTAGTAAAACAACATAAAAGAATTTATATATTACAATCAATTTATTCGCATCTTTACACACACTTATATAGAACATTTAAACGTGTATAAGTACAAGTAGTTCTATTGAATAACATTGATATGCAATTTACAACAATACTAACATACTATGTTGTTGTGTGGGAAAGACCGCGTACATCTTCCCTTAAATGGGACGGACCCTCCCTGAACGCTGCGAAAACGCGGGAGCTCTTTGCAGCACCAGGTACGCCCTTTATGTTGTTGTTTTCATTAGCTTATCACACGACCGTATGTTGTATTTAAGAAAAATGAAAAAGGGGTAACTTTGTAAAATAGTAATCAAGTTTTAAAAATTATTCTAATTAGGTCATTCATAAAGTTTTTTATCCCAATCAGGTCACTCATAAAATTTTTGTTCCAATCGGATCATTAAAGTTTCAGGGTTGTTCTAATTAGGTTATTCATAAGTTGCAAAAAATTTTAAAAAATTGAAGTTTTTTAAAAAATTAACAATATTTATAAAAATATTGAATTATTTTAAAATTTTTGTGAATTATTTAAAACAATTAAAAAAAATATGGGTAACCTGATTATAACTCTCCTAAAACTTTAATGACCTGATTGTAACAAATAAAAGTATTAGTGATCCAATTGGAACACTATTAAAATTTTAGTGACCTGATTATAACAAATAAAAATATGAGCGACCTGATTGAAACGTTGTTAAAATTTTATTATTATTTTGTGAAGTTTCCCGAATGAAAAAAAAGCATACGGATACTTTTGAATTCTTTATACATTGTATTTGTGGTTATATAATTAGAAGCCCAAATAAAGCCCAGTAATATACGGGTAACGGGCTTATTGAAATATTAAATGGATTTAACTATTCAATAATGAACTTGTACTGGGCCAATGCGAGTGGGTTAGATTGGATTTAGCCGAACGGGTTTAATATATCTGAACAATCTGATAACAGATTACATGCTGATTTATATTGATTTTGAGATTAAATTATTAATTACCACAACAAGCGTCCAAATATTTTGACTTTATGTTCGATATCGACCATGTGATTAGATTGAATATGCTTATCCGGAAGACTTACAAGGGTTTAACCTTGTAAACCGTTATGATGCTCAAGTTAACCATAGTAAGAAAAAAATTAAGTAGTAAATGTTAGATGTTCATTATATTTTTACATACGCATCTCTAGTCTTTTATTGGATTAGCGCCAGAGAAATGTTGACAAGCGATAGAGAGTGTCTTAACTCTTATGAGCCAATGAAATGTTGTCGTGTGACATTATGACATTTTACTTAAATAATGATATGAAACTATGTGTGACCTTAAGATATCCAATCAAATTATAAAGTTTAAAACCATTTCCATACAACAACGTTCGACTCTAGTAACCAACCCTTCATGACTTGAGCATCGTTCTCACATAATCCTCCCCCTTGCAGGTTCCTTCAATTTGGTTGCCGTTCAAATTTACGTCATGGTCAAATTTAACAAAACTTTATTGACTAAAAACTCGTATACAAACACAGTATCATACTATGGTAACATCACAATATTAAGCTAGCCGGTTCGAGTTTTTTTCCCTCTAAATTTGTATAAAATCTTAGACACTAATAAGCATTTGAAAAATAAGAAGTTAATAATAACCCTTAATGGCATCATTAGTGCTAAAATTGAAATTAGCACACATGGTCTTATGTTGCAGAAGCGTAGAACTAAACCCTAACGTCTTCGTCCCCAAATCAAACTGCAGCAGATTATCCTCCAACTGATGCCCTCCGATCACCACCGCCGTCGCCGCCCCAACGCCACCGTCAACCACCGCCAAACACCACACATCCAAACCCTCATCCACAATCCTCACCATCGAGTTCTTCCCCATAACCCTCCAAACCACGTCGTTCTGCATCACAAGCTCCATCGGAGGTACGTTAGGCCCCAGATGCGTTTCCGTAAGCCCATCGGCTTCGTAGCATAACCTGAACGGCTTGATTGCTTTGATTGGCTTGATTGAGTTGATCGATTTCAGCTTCATGGCTCGAGATTCTTTCCTGAAGGCTGCGATTACGGATGTGTAGATTGATTGCTCTAACACGGTGAACGGATTCGTTGTGCTGATTCGAGTCCCTCCGTTGCCGTTTTGATCGACGGTGAGGAGTGTTTGGTTTAGTGTTATCGGTCTTCCGTTGATGTTGATTGATTTCACTCCGATGTAATACGCATCTTCGTGTTCTCCGGTGGCTTTTCCGGCGAGTTTTCCGGTGGTTTTCCCGGCGGGATGTGAGAAGATCGGAGTGTAGTACAGGTGATCGGCGACGTCGATTCCCGGCAAAAAGTAGTACGGTTTCACGTGATCGAAAAACGCAACGCCGGGAGCCGACGGTGAGCCGGAGAGGCAAAGTGCGAAAACCGACGAGTTGGTGCTAACTTGCGCCGGGAGTGAATACTTTGAAAACCCTAAGCCGGCTAAACCGTTGACGACGGTTTTCGCACGGCCTTTCAGTAACCGTGAGGATTCGTCGGAGCAAGTGAAGACGAACTCGGAGAACGTACTGAGTCGACCCGGGTTACGTCCGTCGGTGGCGGGTAACGCGAGCGAGTCAACCAAGGCGAACGAGTTACGACGTGAAACCACACAGCTTGTGGTGGCGTTACGGCATCTGGTGGTGTTGAATTGGTTGAGTTGGAGGGAGTGGCAGAGGGAGGAGTTGCAGGGGACGGTGTGGGAGGTGGTGGAGGTGTAGTTGTGGCGGCAGTCTACGGCGGTGAAGGTGGCTCCGGCGTGAAGTAGTAAGTATGTGGGTTGCAGAGGGGTTTGGAGCTGAACTTTGAGACTGTAAAACGGGGTGTTGTGGACATGGTGTTTTGTTACAGGGGCGACGAAGGCAGAAAACGAAGGGGATATGAATAGAAGAAGGAAGAAGATTGTGATCGTCGACATTGATGGGTGTTGATTTGAATGTTTGATTGCTGCTGCAAATTGTGGGATTCAATGGGGTCTGGTGGGTGTTTATATAGGTGAGATTTTCCGATGAACCACTGGAAATGATGAAGGATTTCAGCGTTGATTGCTGGATAACTGTGGATAATTGTATATGCTTGCTGTCATGTGACGAAAACACATACTATTTTGAGGTGTTTGTAGCATGTGATTTGCATATTGGGGTTGAAATGGTTCAAGAACAGAAGACATATGCTATTTTTAGCTGTTGGTGAGATTGTCTTGTCGTGTGGGGAGGGAGACGAGTAGCGTGATTGAAGTAACGGCAGTGTTTGGGCGTATGTAGTTAGATAAATATATGTAGCCGCAAATCTTCATCGAGTCATGGAACTTCTTCACATGTTGTTCATGATGTAATGCGTGAAAAGGGTTGGGCGAGCTTGTGGGCGTAAGGAATGGAGCATCGATCACAATGAAAAACAGGACTTGGTAAGTAGCAAAAGCATGGGGCAGGTTGTTAACAAGACAAAACATGTGTGTATCAAAAATGGTTCGTTTTAGAAAGAATATACGTCAAAATTGTTCAGGTAGAAATATGTTAGAACAAATAGTGGTAATTCAAAACGTAGTGTTTTAAAAACTTAACATAATGATTTCATAGGGTGTAAACGAGCCAAGCCCGAGCCTTCCCTACTCGAGCTCGAGCTCGTTCGAGCCCATTATTCTTATATCGAGCTCGGCTCGAATTGTGAAACTAAAGCTCGAGATCAGCTCGAAGAAGCTCGGGTTAATCTACGTACAATACGAATAACAAGCCAAAACTCAGCTCAAGCTTGTTTACGGGATAACTAATAGATTTAAGCTAAAGCTCCAGCTTAAGCTCGACCTCGATTTGCGATTTGGCTGCACTTTTGCGTGTCCTGCGTTTCATTAAGGACTGTATTAAGTTCAAGATCGATTATGGTAGCCTTTTTCACTAAATATTAGTGGGCTCGTTAAGGCTCGCGAGCCTTAGCGATTCTTGAATGCAAGGCTCGAGCTCAAGCTCGACATTTAATCAAGTCATACTTCAGGCACGAGATTGGGCTCGAGCCTGTCTAGGCTCGGCTTGTTGAAGCTTTTACCTAGTCAATCTCGAGTAGCTCTTGAGCCGACTTGATCGTTTAGACCCTTATGGTTTCACCCGATGTAATTATTTATTTACCGGCTAGTGGCTACATGACAACGGTTTGTATGGCAATGACAGTGGTGGTGGTTATGACACTATTATAGTGGCAGTTAGAGATGCACATTGGAACCGGTTACCCGACCCGAACTCGAACCGGTTTGGAACCGGTATTATGCCAAACCGGTTCCAACCCGGAAAAAGCCGACGGTTTGGGACCGGTTTGGGTATTTTTGACTGCAACCGGTTTGGAACCGCTTTTGATCCAACCCGGTTCAAGAACCGGTCCAAAAAAACTGGTTGGAGCCGGTTCTAGTGTTTTTGACCTTTTTTTTTTAGTATTTTGACCATTTTACCCTTATATGATAGTATAAATAGGTAGTGGGTGTAATGGTTTAGTCACAAAGCTTAAAAATGTGCTTAAAAACGCAAAAACACTCTCACACTTTTTTACTTTCTACTCTCTTGAATTTTATATAATGGCTTCTAAGCATCCGTTTCAACTGGTGGATCCTCAAGTGTCGCTATCGTTGTAAGAATTCTACCAACAATGAGAAACTAAGAGATTTGGTGCAATTACGATTTATATGAAATGTCGAATGGTTAAAATAAAGGTCGATGCAAGGTTTGTGGTTCGTTTTTAAGTTAGATTTAAACTCAACTTTGAGAAACCATATGATCAAATGGTGCAAGTCATTGAAAAGCACACCGAGTCAAAGCCAATCATCAATCGAAAACGATGGTGGTATATGGAACTTCAGCATAAATATGGTTCGAGATAGAATGACAAAGTTTGTAATTCAAGAAGGATTACCGTTCAATCACTTCGACAACTCTCGGTTAACAAGATTGATTCAAGAAACTCTTCAACCACGCTACACTCACGTAAGTCACACCACTCTTAGACGTGATTGTTTAAAACTTTGGAAACAAGCAAAAAATGATTTAAAGGTTTTAACTACAAACCGGTGTGAACTTAACTACCGACGTTTGGTCCGCCCCACACCGTTTGCCGGAATCTTACCTTTGCGTCACCGCCTATTGGATAAATCCAAGTTCGTGGCAAATGATGAAACGTACGATTGCGTTTGAAATATTGGATATCCGCATACCAGTGATAATCTATTTCAAATTTAGACTTTGTAATCAAACATATAAATTAGAAAATAAAATTTTCTCAATGTCATTTGATAACACCTCGAACAACACATCCGTCGTTGATAAATTAAAAATAAAATATAAACCGGGTTTGTGACGGTGTATTTTTTCATTCAAGATGTATTGCACATATTAGTAATTTAGTTGTGCAAGATGGTCTTGGTGTTCCTGAAGTTGAAGAGTTCAAAACGTCTTTCAAAAAATGTTACGTGACATTTTTAAAACTAGTAGAAAACGATATGTTAATTATAGAAAAATGTGTCACGATACGAATTCATTTGTTTAGGACCAAATTAGGATGTCCCGACTAGATGGAATTTAATTTGAAAAATGTTTAGTAGTACTTTACGACAAAAGAAACGATTCATGTTTTTCATGATGTTCTTGCGATGCGGGGTCGGGTTGTTCCGTTTTACATTAGAGGGTTGGGAATATATTCAAGAAATAACTCAATTTTTAGAGGTTTTTAAAAACGCAACTACAAAATTATTAGGGGTTTGTATCGAGAAGTTGTCTAACACTTAATCAAGTGTACTTAATGATACATAAATTAAGTGAATTTGAAGAAAGAAATGAAATGTTTTCAGCAATGGTGCCGCCTATGAAAGCAAAATTTAAAAAATATTTCACCGAACTATCCCCGTTTTTACGTGTTCCGTCGCACTAGACCCGTGCTTAAATGTTTCGGGGGTAGAAACTTTAATTGATAGATAACTTATGATTTAGATTTACATGAACAAGATTCATTTTTGTTGGTTAATGCAAAACAATAATTTAATGATTATCTTAAAAAATTGTTTAATGTTTATCTTGAAAAATATGGTATAACATCAAATATCCACCGGTAATCGAACGTGAAATCGAGTTCGTCGAGCTCAAGTAGAGACCCGATGCTTAATTTATATAATACTTTGAGGAATGAAAACAGCAAACGTCTGAGGGGTAACACCATAAGTAGCGAACTCGGGAGGTATACTAGAACCAATTTTTTATCTACTATGACTCCCGAGAAATTTCTATCGTTTGATATTCTGACATGGTGGAAAGGAAAGGAATCACAATTCCAGTCCTAGCCGTTATGTACCGTGATTTACTAACCGTCCAAGCTTCCACGATAGCTTCGGAGTTTGCACTTTCTGTTAGTGGCAGGGTTTATCGATAAGAAGAACAAGGCTAACTTCAACAGCAGTAGAGATGTGTATTTGTTTAAAAGACCACTTAGATACGATCAAACGAAGACAAGATAAATTAAACCTTGACTAAGAAATACCAATTGAAGAAGAAATACACGAACAAGAAGTACAAACCGAATGATCGTCACCGCTCTCCGACGAATAACTCGCTTATTATTTGTCTCAACGCATTGGCACACAAACCGACGAAGACAATTAAATTAAAAAAACTTTGTATTCATAAATGTATCTTTTGTTTTGTTTTGTTTATTTTTATTGTAATTTTAATGTTTATTTTTCGCAACAATTTAAGCGTTTAGTTTTAAGTTATTTTTAATGTAATTTAAAAAAAACACTCAATAAAATATATTTGTAGTTGTTTTAATTAATCTACTTTATTATTGTTTTAATTAATCTACTTTATTATTTTTTTTAATTAATCTACTTTACTATTAAATTATATCATTTAAATATTATTTATTAAAATAAAAAAACGAGTTTTCAAAACCGGTTCTTGGACCAGATCCGGTTAGGTTTGGACCCGGACGGGTTCTTACGGGGTTGGGTTTTCCCCACCAAAAACCGGTTCCAACCCGACCCGGTTTTTTTATCAAAAATCGGTTTGCATCTCGTTGACTTGGAACCGGTCCGGTTCGGACCCGAACCGGTTCCTTGAAAAAAAGTGGTTTGTTCACCTCTAGTGGCAGTTACAAAGGTGGTCTAGACGCGTATGTTGTGGCCCGGGTCCAGTCAGAGACGGTGGTGGAGGCGCTAGTTATTGTTGGCCGCAATCCTCTTTTGGGTCGACACATTAAGCCCATGAGATGCCCAACCCATCGAGCCCATAATGTCTGGATGCAATGAGCTTGTGTTGTAGTCCTTATCCTATTTTGTTTTTCATTTAGCTAGTTGAATTCTGCCTCGCGCGCTGCGCGAGTATTTTAAAATCGATAATCACCGGTACAACCCTAGTTTCAACCCTTGGCTCAGATCCGGCTTCTCATTATGGCTGCAAACCAAACGTGGTTGCCACGGCAAAACAACGAATTTTTTTTGAAATCATCACAGCCATCCTATGTAATACTGCTTTGGCTCAGATCAACTCACGGTGTCAGGCTGCAAACCATCTACATATGGCTGCCACGCCAGGACAACAACATGTTTTTGGTTTGACCATCATTGCCAACGAATTGAAGCCAACACGATGCAGCACAACGACAAACATAGCTTTGGTTCAGACCTGGTCATTGCTTCTAGCTGCAGACCATCTACAAATGGTTGCCACGCCAGAACAACAACCTGTTTTGGTTAGATCATCACAGCCAACAAACAGCCTAAAATAATGCAACAATGTGTGATCCAGTGAATCGAAGCCACCAACATCAGGCAGATTCATGAACACATGGAAAACCCAAATCAACATCAAACATTAAAGGTCTGTAAGAATCAAAAAACAAAACCCTAGATAAAGAACCAGAACCAAATAACCGACACATAAGGCTCAGAATGTGTGCTCGTTGTGGCTGCAAATTGTCATTTGTCGCGCCAAAACAACAAAGCGACACTTACTTTTTATCACCATCGCCAGCCCTCACAACATATTAGTAACAAATCAAAAAGAGAACAAAGAAAGCAGTGATAAACATTAAACCAAAGCCAAGTCTCAAATGAGGTGTTCCTCATCATCATCGACACATTCCATCGATGATTACACATACCCAACCACATGCATAAGCTGATCATAAGGCTCGGAATGTGTGCTCGTTATGGCTGCAAATTTTCATTTGCCACGCCAAAACAACAAAGTCACACTACTTTTTATCATCATCGCCAGCCCTCGGAACATATTAGTAACAATCAAAAAGAGAACAAATAAACCAGTGATAAACATTAAGCCAAAGCCAAGTCTCATATGAGGTGTTCCTCATCATCACCGACATATTACATCGATGAATTACACATACCCAACCACATGCATAAGCCGGTTATACAACAAGAGTCACGAAAACCACTGTGAGTGGTAACCCACGATACCACTGTGAGTGGTAACCCACGATGGAGAACAACAAATCAGCAAAGCAAGAACCAGACAATGGGGATGGGACACCGGCATGGCCACAACATCAAATGGGGGTACAACAACAATGGACTAAAATGGTGTCCACACCACAGCCGTTGACAGGAACCGTTGTAGATTTGAAAACCCTAAATCGGTTTCTGAAGTAGGCGAAGAAAAGGGGGAACAATAATGGTTGCACCACCATTGTCGCCACCGCTCAGACCCTATCGTCATACGATCGCGGCTGCTAGCCATAAACGGCAGCCACGCCAACGCAACTGGCAACATAGTTGTCGTTTCATCATAGCCACATTCCGTATGACAAATAAGGTCATAAATGAGCATAGGCTCATAGCCTCAGACGACCTAAGGCTCATCATCATCCCAAAACAGTCATAATAACAATTTTCATAACACCAAGACAATGCAGAGTCAATCTCAGCAATTCTTATGACAAAATAGACAACAAATGAACACAGGGTCACAGTCTCAGACGAGCAAAGGCTCGTCATCATCAACATCGTGTTATTTCCAACCTTAACATCATAATGATTTTTCTAACAACAACCTCAACCTAGCACAAACACTATTTTGAAATGCGTAGACGAATACCAGAGGAGCCATGGCTCATTAGTAACAAACCAAAATAAGGTAAGTTTAAAACCTTTGATAAACATCAGACTAACAGGAAGAATAAGGGCGTACCTGGTGCTGCAAAGAACTCCCACGTTTTCGCAGGGTCCAGGGAGGGTCCGTCCCATTTAAGGGAAGATGTACGCGGTCTTTCCCCCACATTTTGTGGGGAGGCCGTTTCCACGGATCGAACCTGAGACCTTTGGTCCCTTAGGAACAGCTTTTACCGCTGCGCCAAGGCCCGCCCTCAAAAATAAAAACAAATGCATCAATTTGTCAATAGTGGAGTTCAACAGCACAGATCATGAAGAAAGGGAAAAAATCATCAAAAAAACCAACCTGGTCTTCTTTCGAAAACCAAAGTTTAAGAAAATTGAGTCAGCAACCGCAATAATCTGAAACAACACCAAAATAAACAGATCATCATTGAACTAAGCTTAGAACCTACGTCGACAACATTCAAAAGAAAGCCGCAAATAACAATTAATGGGTTCTTAGATGGGTCATCAGCATCATCATAGAACCATTTGGGTGTAGATCTGAAACACTAAAATGGAAACCCCACAAATACGGCCTGTTCATCATCATTGAACAAACAACAGCAACAAAAGGATACATCCACTAATTTTAATGGATTCTACTGTGATGCCAACCTTGTCATTATCTGCAGCCATGTTCGTATCATATTCAACCGTGATGGCCACCGAGAAATGTAACCAGCCGACTAAGGGCGGCGGGCGGCGGCGGATACGTGGTAATGGCCGACGGGAGGTCACAAAACGGCCGCAAAAACGCCGCCCAACCTGGCCGCCACCGCCGCCGACACCGCCTTGTTTACTCTATTAAACCTTCGATCTGTAGGTTTTAAGCCCCATCAGAGGACCCCCGTCAAAGGAAGACGACACACAGTGGTGAGGAAACGATGCCACCGCCGCCACCAAGGAAACCCATGCAAGTAAAGGACCGGCGACCGTGAGGCATAATACACCCCGCTGGTGTTGATTTCAGGCAAGATGGATCGCCAGGAGCCAAAACAACCACCACAAACATCAAACTAGAGGAAGAAAGGTACACGGGGAGGAACCCGATGCGTCGCTGAAGCCGGAGACAGAAGACAGGCGACAACCTCCACCGGTGCTCCGGTCACCCACATACCAACTGTAACAACCCAAGGAAATCGCAACGTGATATTGTCCGC
Source organism: Flaveria linearis (assembly GCA_024085815.1). Lineage (NCBI taxonomy): Eukaryota > Viridiplantae > Streptophyta > Magnoliopsida > Asterales > Asteraceae > Flaveria > Flaveria linearis. Next base: position 110,414,790 of record CM044001.1, on the reverse strand, counting down.
TTTGGCCGCAACCTCACGGTTTTAAAACGCGTCACGTTGGGTGAGATGAGTAATAGCCATATTTTCAGGCATGTGTCCATCACCACCCACCGAAGTGTACATCAGAGTCGCACAGCGGTGTGATACTGTCCTCTTTGGCTCTATAGCCTCAAGGATTTAAACGCGTCACATTGGGGAAGGTATCCAGCCCCTTATAAAGAGACTTTAGTTCTCCTTCCCAACCGATGTGGGATGCAAATAGCCATGTTTCAGGCATGTTTTCATCGCTTGTGACACCCTACACATATCCCACATCGGCCGTGGACAGGAGAGATTCCTGGTTCATAAGGAATGTCTGGCCTCTAATATCAACAACGCGTTTTGGGCGTATTGGCTGTGGATGAGAGGAGAACTCCACAGTTAAGCGTGCTCAGGCGGGAGCAATCCAGGTATGGGTGACCTCCCTGGGAAGTTTTCACCCGGGCAACCAAAAGCAATCCGTGAGCTCCTCGTGGGCGAAGCGGACAATATTGTTGGTGTGAGAGGCCGGGTGTGACAAAATGGTATCAGAGCCACTCCTGTGTCGTTCGGGGTGTGGGACATACCTCACAAGGATGGTGACATCACGGGCTCATCGAGGACGATGAGTCCAAACAGGGGGTGCTTGTGACACCCTACACATATCCACATCGGCCGTGAACAGGAGAGATTCCTGGTTCATAAGGAATGTCTGGCCTTAATATCAACAACGCGTTTTGGGCGTATTGGCTGTGGATGAGAGGAGAACTCCACAGTTAAGCTTGCTCAGGTGGGAGCAACCCAGGGATGGGTGACCTCCCTGGAAGTTTTCACCCGGGCAACCAAAAGCAAATCCGTGAGCTCCTCGTGGGCGAAGCGGACAATATTGTTGGTGTGAGAGACCGGGTGGGGCGAAGCGGACAATATTGTTGGTGTGAGAGACCGGGTGTGACAGCAACCTCCATTCTCTGAAGAAGAAAGTGGAAAATGACATTTAAAGTGACGGTGGAGAGGCGGTGGAGCTAAAGGATGAGCACTGCACAATACCCAAAACCATCGTGAAATACCGATAATAAGCCCGGGCACTGTTCATACTGTTCATTTCTAATCTTTATTAACATATATGTTAATTTACTTAGTTTAGATGATTGTATATCGCAAAACATAATGAATGATAAATATCGTATGATTATGTTATTGTTTTTCAAGTTTTTAAGCCTATAAACACCCGAGTATATGGGAGGGCATTGTGTATCACATTTTTAAGCTATTGAAAGTTTAAGGACCTAGCTTATGATCTAAATCATTTGTGTTTAATTTTGGTTACTAATTTCAATTGTATTAGAGCTTCGTTAGCCATCAAACACTCTTCTTCTACTCCTTAGTCAATCATCAAACACAAGCTTGTTGATCGACTCTCCCTAAACGCTAAAACCATGTCATATGTGACCTTCCCCATGATGGTGGCTTGGTTGATAGAAGAAACTAACTATTTTGTACAAAACAGCTATTGCAGGGTGTACAAGTAGATTTTGCATTATAGTGTACATACGTTTAAAGAAAGAGAGGGATTGAAAAAGGTGATGGGGAGTTACAGAGGGGTTTTGGGGTTCGTTGTTATACTGGCAATATTGGTCATCCGTGTTGGCTAGGTGGCAAGTTGTGGGCCAAACCTCTCTTCTACATCAGTTGTGCTGTTGTCGGGATATGTCGAGTCTGACATTCTCCCACAACGGCGGCTTGGTTGATGTTATCGACGTTGATGTTTAACTCTTTTCTAAGTGTCGATGATGTTACTGGCTTGATCTGCCTTAACTACTCTTTTAGGCTCCGATGATGGTGGAATGTTCCCTGATGTGTTAATATTGAGGGGCGGTTATCAAGGCGTTGTTGTGTGTTGCCTATACCAACCTCCTCAGACGTTGCCAAGGACTTCATTTTCCCCTCTTTTAGACCTATTATGTTTGTGTTACTTATTTTCCCCTCTTTTAGACATGTTATGTTTGTGTTACCTGAGGGTTTTTATCTTTTATGGTTTTGAAATGCATATAGTTGTTCAATTGAGGATTTGTGCATCTTAATTTTCATGATCTGACCGGCTTTGCTTCTAATACTTACTATTCTGGACAGAATTGCTCTTTTAACTTTATTTTAGTGTTCTGCCAATCATCATTTTCTCGGTTTTGGTGTGTAGCTTTGTCAATGATGTTGAGCTTCTGTCCGAATGAAACTGATTGTGTCTCTTATTTATGTTGGTGAGTTTCGCCCTTAATTTGCCTACGGTCATTGATGATGTTGATAAGACATAGCTAAAACTATTTTCCGATTTAGTTTTGTGTTGTTGAGATTACAGAGCGTTTCTGATTTATTGGTGGCTGGTTGTTTGTTTGAGACGACTTTTGTCGGTAATGTTGAGGTCGTGGTTATTAGCTTATGGTAGTACGTTACTATTATTTTCATGCAACCATAACATATACCATATTAAATCCGCACAAGGCTGTAATGATACCAAAAAGACGTTCGTTGTATGGTGTGATACAACTTTTGGTGTGTAGCCACAGTGGTTCACCTATTCTGAACCTTCGATAGCTATCAAACGATTGTCTTTTCATCAATTGGGGATGTTGCGTTAGGCATTGAGCACTCACGCAACGCAAGAATTGAATACCTCCAGTTTTATTAACATAGAAGCTCAATTGAAAATTGGTGCATCCCAAACCAATCAAGTTTGAACAATTTGTTGGACCCCTAAAAGCATTTGAAGAACGAGTTAGCAGTGCTGACGACAAAAACGAGACCCAAAGTAAGTCAATGTTCATTATAGTTTTGTTACAAATCTTTTCAAATGTGAATCTTCTTGTTCAAAAGTAAGATCTAATAGTCAAACCAACTCTCAGGTTGGAGATCATGGTCGCAAGAAAGGGTGCGACCGATTCCGACAAGATAAAACCAAAACAAGAGAAATAAATACCGTAAACAAGAAAAACAGGGAAAAAGATGATTCTTAAATGCAATGATTTCGGTGTGACGAGCTAGGTCACTATGCTTCGGTATGTCTGGCTCGAAAAGGAAGAAGTCAAGAAGCAAACGATGCCGAAACAACTGAAACCAAAGCCGAAATGCTAAGGAAAATCAAACAAGTGTTCTAAAATGAAGAAAAGGTGAATCCAAAAAGAATACGCACCGGAACCCAAGACGAAGGAGTGTGGTACCTTGACAATGATACAAGCAATCACATGACCGGAGTTTGGCCAGGTCTCAAAACGTTGCTTGTAATCAGTTAGTTCTTGTGAAAGTTTTATCCATGTGTGGGTGGCAGGTTGTTTAAAATTGTCAATTTAATATTAGACGTCCCTAATTGTGAATCTCTCTATCTTCTTATGATCTCTCCCGATAACATAATAATGTTAACAAATTAACTGTAAGACGTATCTGGTGTTTGACTTAGCTTTAGCTCTTTATTCACGCAAGGGCCAAATAGCTTCGTGATCTAATATACGCACCTTAATTGTACTTATAATGTGTGTAATGAAATGTCTATTAAATGGTAAAGTAGTTTATAGATTATACATGAAGTACTTGTTTCATCAAGTCATATGTATGTAAACTGTTGTTCTATAGTAGCTACCATCTTTGACAAAGAACACAAAGCATTCAACTCATTGCAACAACTTTTGCATTCAAAAACTCGTATTTTATCCATGTGTTACAAGCCATGGTGTTCAAATTCGATCATTCTGATCGAATAAACATCAATTGAACCTAATCTACCAACAATCATCAACAAATAAACAATAATTTCAAAGATCAAAGTTCAGGTTCTTACCTGTTGGAGATCAAGATCCTCAGTGAAGTTGAACCTCCCACAGTCAGTATCATGCACCAAAACAGACGAACTAAACCCTAACCTCATCGACACCAGATCAAACTGCACCAAATTATCCTCCATCTGACGCCCTCCGATCACCACCGAGCTCCTCGGCCTCTCACCACCGTCAACAAACCCTAAACACCACAAATCTCCATCTCCATCTTCACCTTCAACCCTCACCATCGAATTCGCCCCAAAAATCCTCCAAACACATCTTCACTATGCATCACAAGATCCACAACCGGAACCGCAGGCCCTAACGGCGTGATATAAACATCACTCACCGCATAACAAACTCCAAACGGACTCACCGGCTCCGTCACCGTGAGGTTTAACGCCACCGACTCGTTCACAAACGCTTCAACGAAGGCGTTGTAGATGGAGGTTTGTAAGGCGGTGTACGGAGTGACGGTGCTGAGTCTGGTGCCACCGTAGCCCTCGCCGTCGATGGTTAAGAGTGAGTGGCTGATGTTTAACAACGGTTTGTTGTTGATGTTGATGGAGGTGAGGTGGATGAAGTACTCGTCGGAGGGGTGGTTGGAGTAGGTTATGACGGTGAAGCCGATGGGGTTTAGGGTGAGGGGGGTGTAGGTTAGGTGGCTCGAGAGGTCAAGCCCCGGGGTGAAGTAGTATGGACCGCCGGTGTTGAAGAAGGCTGGACCGGGGGATGTGGTTGATGGACCGGGTAGGCATAGGGCGAATATGTTGGGTGAAGCGTACACGCTGCTAACCTGCGCGGGAAGAATCATACGTTATTCTGTTGGTGAAAGACAAACAAAACAAACAAACATACCCAGTGTCTCCCGCTGAATTTTGTTGGTGAAAGAGTTTTTTTATTTTTTTATTTTTTTATTTTTTTATTTTTTTATTTTTTATTTTTTATTTTTTATTAACCATTCGAGTGTATTAGCGGTTTCATTTAGAGCATTCACAGTGGATTTCTTATCTTTATCCATATAATTACACTAAAAATCACTACATTTTCTCTCTTATTTTCAATTAAAAATATTTTTTTAAAGTGGTTGTGAGTGAATGAGAGAAAAAAAGTAATGATAAGGGTTTCACTCACAACCACTTTAAAAAATATTAAAAAAATTATAAGTATTGTACAGTGATTCTTCTAATATACCAATCCACAATAACATTTTCTTTCTTATTCACTCACAACCATTCAAAATCATTTCATATGATATATCAAACACACACACATATTTTTAAAGACTCCACAATGAATGATCTTTGTAAGATTGTTTACGGTATTCTGTTCAAGGTGGTTAGTAGTCTGTTCAACACTGTTTTTGAGACCGGATCGGACCGGCCGGTCCGACCGGTTCGACCGCGAATCGGTGGCTGGTCCGGTCCGGTCGAGGGTGATTCGTTTTTGGTCATTTGAACCGGCCGGTCCGAACCGAACCGGCGGTTGGACCGGCGAACCGGCCCGGTTCCGACCGGTTTTCTATTTTTTTTTTTTTATTTTAGTGGGTAAAAACGGGGTGTTAAACCATAAATTAGTACGTAGGATATACAAATATAGTTAAGTTTTATATATAACTATAAAATATATGTATAAAATATAAATTACTTATATTTAATTACATATATAAATATAATTAAAATATAGTTAAATCCGATCCATCCAGTCCGACCAGTCCGACCACCAAACCAGTAAGGCGTCCGGTTCGACGTCCGATCCGGTTTCTGAAAACATTACTGTTCAAGGTATCATATCAAACCAAGTAATTTAACCGTCAAATAATTTAACCGTTAAAACAGAACGGAAAATTCAAAAATTATGTTATTTTAGTTGTTTTTAAGATTAAGTTAACAATGTAGAGATGGAGTATTTATGCTTTGCTTTTTTTTTTGGAAGACCTATTATGCACGTGAATAATCACGTGTCCGACTATAATACTTGCACAAAATAAAAGAATATAATATTTTGTAAACATTTTACAAGAAAAAGAACTCACCGAATTCAAATAGTTAAGGATATTGTTTGAAACATAAATCTGGATACCAAAAAGCTTATAGTTTGTAGTTATCCATCAAAAAATTGTAAAAATCGCTAACATTTCGGTTTTTAAAACCAATGCCAATTAACATATGATCAATGTCGAAAAACCAGAATGTTAGTTTAGACCTGTTAAACCATCAATTAATGATTTGTCCACATTTGGGCATAATTAAAACATTTGGTTTTCATGTAACTAGACTAAATAGAATAAAGAGTAAATTACCGTTTGCATCTTTGAGGTTTGGTGATTTTAACCATTTGCATCCCTACAGTTTAAAAATCCCCATATACCCCCTAACGTTTTATTTTTGTTCCCATTTGCATCCAAATGACTAATGACGTTAAATAATTCAATTAACATTTTATAAAGTTACAAAATTATCCTTGATTCTAATCCCCTTTAATTTATCTCTCTCTCACTTCACACACACACACTCCCCATTTTTTCCCTCTATATATCTCTCTCTGCCAGAGATCTCGCCGGAAATAGGTTCACCGGCGTCGGAGGTGGAGGTGGAGGCGGTGTGGATTGTGATGGGCGCGACGGTGGAGGCGTGTGGGTTGTGGTGGCGGGCGGCGGTGGAGGAGGTGTAGGTTTTGGTGAAGCGCGGCGGTGAAGTGGTGTCAAAATGGGTACTTACCGATGCTCCAACAACTCAATCTCGCCGGAAATGGGTTCAGCGGCGTCGAGATCATGAAACCCACAACAGCAATCTCGCCGACAACGACTTAACCCGCAATTCCTCTAATTGCTCTCTTCGATGGAGTGGTGTCAGCAATCTCGCCTCGCCGACAATGGCGTCGAGATCTTGAAACCCACAACAGCAATCTTTAAAGTGGGAACTAAGGTTCTCTTCGAAACTGAAGAAACCGACAACAGTTTCACCCGCAATTTCTCTAATTGCTCTTTGTTCATACACAACACCCCTTGTCTGTCTACATCTGTTAAAACCAACGAATCTAACATTTTTGTGCTCAGAAATGATCGGTTGAAGCAAATAGTATCTTGCTGATGCTGCAATCAGCGAGCTGATCGTCCATACCACCCTTAAATTTGTGTATTTGTGTTTGAGAGGGAAGAGGGAAGAGAGCGAGAGAGATATAGAGAGAAAGAGTGGGGAGTGTGTGTGTGTGTGATGGGAGAGAGAGAGTTAAAAGAATATGTGAGTTAAGGACAATTTTATCAATTTATAAAATGTTAACTGAATAATTTAACGTCGTTAATTATTTGGATGCAAATGGAAACAAAAATATAACGTTAGGGGTATACGGAGATTTTTAAACTGTAGGAATGCAAATTGTTAAAATCACCAAATCTCAGAGATGCAAACGGTAATTTACTCTAGAATAAAACATCTCAATTAACGGAAATCATTGATGCTCTCATGCTTAATGACCCAAGCCGTTATAAACAGAAGTTTTCATCTCACAAGTCATTCTGGAATTTCAAAACATTAATTAGTGTTACACTATATAAAACCTAAAATTTGTATCAGATATCCAGGTTGATACTTTTTGATAAAGTTTTTAGAATCAGATCGGAAATCAAACCAGACGCCTTACTTGTTTGATGGTCAGACCGGTCGGACCCGATTTAAGAGATGACGTCATAATTATATATATAGTATATTATATATTATATATAATTAAATATAAGTGATTTATATATGATTTATATATATATTTTATAGTTACATATAAAACTTAATTATATCTGTATATCTAACACACTAATTTATTATGCAACACCCTGTCTTTACCCATTAAAATAAAAAAACCCCAAATCCGGTTCTAACTGGTCCGCTTTCCCGATCCGACCACCGGTTCGACCAGTCAAAAACGATCCATAGTGAACTGAACCGGCCACCGATCCACCGTCGGACCTGTTGGACCGACAGGTCCAATCCGGTCCTAACAACATTGCTTTTTGAAGGACGTTATATTATTGCCACCAACATTAATAAGCATTACACTCCATATAAACATAGTTTAATTATGAGTCCTAATATAGAGACATCCACTTGAATAAATCGACACTCCTCTATACGACGCGTATGGGTCCATACGCGGCGTATAGAGTCGAAAACACTGAAATGCTCCATTCTCGTGTCCACTAGCGCTCCTACCCAGAGCGAAGAGAAGGCGAGGGGAAGGGCTATACGCCCCATATAGTCTTATACGCCCCCCTATATGACACATATGGGGCTATACGACGCGTGTAGTAAATTTTGACACTGACTACAAGGAAAAATTAAGGGAGCTGTCAGATGGGTTATACACCCCGTATAGGATTATACGACCCCCCTATACGATGCGTATGGGCTATACGATGTGTATAGGGCTATACGATGCGTATGGGGTTATACGATGCGTATGAATCTATACGACACATATAAAAATTTGAGGTGTTAATTTATAAGAAAGTAAAAACAATAAAACTACAAGTAACAAAAGTGTCCAACTTTACTACTATGTTTGAACTCAAACAGTACGAATGAATAACAAAGAAGATAAGAGCAAGCTAACCTGCGCCGGTAGCGAATAATCACCCCTCCCCAACGCAACCAATCCGTTAACCCCCTCCGGCAACCCAAAAAGCAACGACTCATCGGAGCACGACATCACAAAATTCGGCACCACCGCAAGCTCACCGGAGCTCCGCCCATCGACGGTGGTCAACGCCACCGAGTCAACCACGGCCTGAGCCAACAAACTGTTCCGAATCACCGGATTCTCGGGGAACAAACCACACGAATTGTTGTGGCAACCAGCACCCGACGGTCGATAACAATTCACACAAGCGATTGAATCAAGCGATTCACAGAGTCTCGTGCCGCAGGGGATGTAATGGTGACTCGAGGATGCGTAGGTGTTGCAATCGATCCAGTTGAGTCTGCCGCCGAGATCGAGGAGGAGATCGGTGGATTCGAGAGGCGTTTGGTGAAGATGGAGAGCGTGTAGAGGTGAGTCGATTCGTCTCTGGTGATTGGGGATACTAATGGTGTTGATGAATCGATGGTGTTGAGGTTGAAGATGAAGATGAAGAAGATGATGAAGGTGAAGATGAAGGGGAGTGAAGACATTGGTGTGTTGAGGGTTTGAGTTTTGAAAGATAAAGGTTAAAATTGGTGAATTTGTTTTTGTTGAAATCGACGTGTATGGAAAAGGTGTTATTAAAATATATTGAAAGGTGAAGTCTTTTGGCATCGAGTCTTTTTTATTGTAATTTTATTCCTCGTTTAAAATTAGGGGGCGTTTGGAATTGCTTATTAAAATAACTTTTAGTTTTTGAAATAGGTGAAAAGTCAAAAATGCCCCTTCAAAATTTATAAATTCTTACTTTTAGCGACTTTTTGAGGGCATTTTTGACTTTTTACCAATTCAAAAGCCAAAAGTTGTTTTAATAAGCAATCCCAAACACCATCTAAACATTAGAGCCTCTGGTTTGATAAACTATAATACTGCTAGCGGATAATAAGATGTTTACATGGCTATAAATTACATGATGGTCATGTTTGAGATTGTTTATTTACACCTCCTTTTAACTTTTCAAAAGAAGTTTTGAGAAGTTAAAATTTTTTAACATTTCAAAAATTCATTTTTCTCCTCACATCTTCATCTCCGTCTAAACATATTTTTATCTTATTTTAATTTATCTTCTTTTCAAAAGTTCCTCACATCTTCATCTCCATCTAAACATATTTTTATCTTATTTTAATTTATCTTCTTTTCAAAAGTTAAAAAGAGTCTCAAACACCCACGATGTATGGACTTTATAAACTTTTTAACGTATATTGTGCATGAATCAGAATCCTTAGCTTAATTGCTCATACTCAAACTCTTACTATATGGAAAAAATATTCAATGCACCTTATTCGAGTGATTTGACTGTTATTAGTAGTTAATTTTATAACAAAAACAGCAACATAATAGTAAAAACTTAATTTCTTATTTAATATGTTCTAATATGAGTTTGATAACATAAAAGGAGTGTATTATGATCATTTAAAATGTAAGCTAGGATCGTTGACGGGAAATAAATGGCTTTAGTGTAGAATGACAATTAATAATATTGTAAATTTGGATATTGTAATAACTAATATGTAATAAGGAATCGCTTGATTGTTTTGATAATTAATTTTGATTAATAATATTATTTGCTTTTAATATTTTGCCAATTGCAGTAAATGTTTTATAAATAAAACAACAAATATAATAGTTAAAAAATTAAATTTCTTACTTAATAAGTAAATTAGTTTTATAAGAAAAAAGTAGTGTGATCAATTGAACATGCAAGGGTAAAGTGTTACAAAGTTCTTGGAGTATCATAAGAATAACTAGATATGACCTAAATTGTATTATGTATAGGTATATAAGTATATTGAGTATGAACTTCTTTTTAGAACGTCAATTCATAATAAGCTACATAAAATTTTAATCTATATTATGTCATGTTTGAACAATGGTCTTCTCTGTAAGAAACAAAAACATTTACCATCCAGTTGTGTATGGAATTACGTTTGTGTTTGGACTAACCTTGAAGTTTTATAACGAGTTGCAAAGTGAGTAAACCAGGGCGGATCTACGTCTAGGTTGGGGACTGTGGCTAGACCTTTACTTATACATTCAACTAACCCATTTTGCTAGGACAATTTAAGCTTAAGAAAGTCAAATGAACATATTATTTCAATTTTGTCACAATTTTGATATCCCATTCAAACTTTTGAAGGAGCACGTTAAATCAATCTTAGTTTTGGCGATTTGAACAACAATTCAGTATTGGCTTTTGCAATTTGAAATATCGAACAGACACAATTCAAACGCTTTTCGCTCCTGCAGCGCAATTTTATTTTTTATTCCTTCTTGGTTATTTATGTTACGCATTTAAAATCATGTAATAGCCTTGTGAGAAAAAAAGGAAACATATGCCATATTGGCACACAAATATGCTAATGTTGCACGTGGCCATAACTCGTTGGTTGACTACCTTTAAATAAAAAGATCAATGTCTACATTTATAATTTTCTTGATCAACATGACCAATTTGATGATAATTCTAATTTAACGTGTTTGTTAAACTTTCATGTTACTTGTTGAAAATGAACGTGTGTTATCAACTATGAAGTATGAACTATGAAGTGAGCTGAGCTTAGGGTTAGTTAAAAAGGTCCAACAAACAAATGCATTACATATTTATTTTCAAAGCCCAACTGAATTGAATTTGAGAAAGCCCAACAATTTATAAACTCAACTGTAGTTAAATTAATTTACAAACGGAGCCGATTTCAAACGAGGTTCTTGCTTACAAGCTTCAAGCTGAGCCGACCTCACACGAGGTTCTTGCGTACGAGCTTCAAGCCACGAACTGTTTAGAAGTCGTTAGTATTGATATATTAACCAAGTCGCGTGAGTCGCCCAATCTATGTGATAGTTGTTGTTAATTGTTTTTATCTGCTTTCTATTATTTTTTTGCTGTTGTTGTTAATTGATTTTCTTTGCTTTCTATTATTTTGATCGAAATAACGGGCTTACAAGCCAGGTTGAAATTTGGTGAAAATAAACAGCAAGCCTTGTGGCCTTAGATTAGTTATTAACTTATTAGCAGATCGTCCCTCATGTGAATATTGTACATATAAGTTTTTATATTCTAAGTAAATTAAGTTAACAAAAATTGATACGATATATATTTTAATAATAATACTTACATAAATATGTAACATAGTATATCTTATTTAACTTTTTTCCATAATTATATAATTGTACATAGGGGTGTTCATCGGATCGGATAACGGATGATTCGGATTATTCGGATCGGATTATTCGGATTTGAAAATTTCATGACCCTATCCGAAATCCGATCCGATCCGAATAAGGATTTTTCTATCCGATCCGAATCTATCCAAATTCAATTCGGATCGGATTCGGATATATCCGAATAATCCGAATTTATCCGAATAATCCGAATAAACCAAATAACAAATTTTTTTCCTTTTTTTCTTCTATATATTATTTTTTTCTAATTTTTGATTCTTTCTATTTTATAAGTTGCTAATCGCAATAAAGATATACAACTAAAAGATAAATTTGACTTGTATACAAATTCAAAAATTTAGAACATAATAGGTAATTGTATAAAACCCGAATATTAGAATCACTAATCTAGAACGGCGGTCGATTATTGCATAATTATTTAAGATTATGACTAAAATGTGTAAAGATTCTTGTGTATCGAGTTGAAAACATAATATATAGTTGAGTAATGAGTATTGGGCAAGAAATATAGTTGAAGTCTTATTCGGATTAATCGGATATCTGAATAATCCGACTAACCCGAATAAAAAAATGTGATATCCGAAATCCGATCCGAAATCCGAATAAGGAATTCGGATTCGGATGAGATCCGATCCGAATATCCGAATAAGGATTCGGATCGATTTATTCGGATACGGATCGGATTTCAGATATTTTCGGATATCGGATTTTTTGAACACCTTATTATATTTACCACGTAATCTTCTTATTCTAATAAAACAGTACCTTGGGATTACACGTGTCAACACCATAATCATTTTCACTAAAACTTTCTTGCATCTTTCTCTTATTAAAATTATCTTAATTACTAATAATATTATTTATCACTTTTTAGATTAATAAATTAAGAAAGAGATCTATTTATCAATTTTTAATTCTAAATAAATAATTTTTAATAAAATAAATAATTTTTTCTAAAGCATAAAACTTTTAAAAAATACAAAATTTTTAAAATTAGTATTTTTAAAAAGTTAAATTTTTAAAACTAAAATAATTAAAATTGGGAGTTAAGATAAGAAAATTTTTAAAAATGAAATTTTATACGGTTTGTTTTAGAAAATATGTTTATTTTTTTTCTAGAAAAAAATTTAAAAGCAAAATTTTTAAAAGTTAATATCACTATTATATTACTTATGATCATTTCTCATATGTAGTTTCAGTCACATCATATCTTAAAATATTATTTTATAATTAATAAAATTTTATATTAATTTTATTTTATTCAACTCGTGTTTATACGAGTTTACTAAAGCTTGTTGTATTATATACTTGTTTATGTTCATATAAGTAATATAGGTTTGTTTAGGCTATTAAAGCTAATCAAGGTTTATGTATAAAGCTCGAGTGCAATAACTTAGTAACTAAGAACCGGTTCGACTCATATTTATGAAGTCTTTTGACTTGTATTTATCAACTAACAAATTGCATAAAGAACAATAAAAGTTAAAGATATTGTGTCTAGTAGGATAATGTGTAAACTTTTGACATGTAAACTATTTTATTTATTTACGAGTAAAAGAATCACTTATTTAAAAAGCACTAAATTTGCTAAATAACAAGTTATCTAAATATTTCTACTCACTGCCTTTTTTCTTCTTCTATTCCCACAAGTTATTTAGAAGTTTAAATGATATCAACGGCGTATTATCTTTATTTTCTTCTATAAAGTTTTGTATCTTATAAACATCTAATATGTGAATTCGTGATAACATTTAGTAGTGATTTTTTTTGGTTTTACGTCCAGTCATAATGGAAAATTATTGAGACCAGTTTGGTTTATAAGTCAAACTTCAGATGTGTGCTTTTTTTGTTTGTCATTTATCTCAACTTGCATGATGTATCATATAGTGCAACTTTTCAATAAATTGATTTATGAATAACCAATTCTTTTAAAAACTTATATTCACAAAATTCAGTGTCACCTTGTATAAGAATTTAATTGATATTTGTTTGTTAATTTCTTATATCATATTATATTGTTATCATTTTCATTAAAAGGCAGATTTTTTCTATAATAGACATCAATTATATTTTTATACTTTTTTAATCATTCATATATAACGAATACGTAAATTAAAATATATTTGTTTTACTTTATAAACTACAACCTTTTTTGTTTACTTTAGTTAGAGATAAATGAGAAGGGTCGTTAGCTGCAAATCTTTATTTCAAGAAGCCTCGAGTAGGAATTTCGATTTAGTGTTGAAAAAGGTTATGTCGTATCTTACACAAAGGAAAAAAAATTGGTGCGATAATCAGTTGGGTCGCTTATATCTAAAACCGAGTCAATGACCGATGTTTCAGTTTTTAGATTTCCATAAGAGTTCGTTTCAGTTATAAACGGGTCGTTTAATTTGGTTATAACATAATATGGTATGGATAGCCACCGGTTAACCATCAGGTTGGACGTTGACGGATTTAAATGAGTATCAATTATAAATCCAAGTATACTACTATCATTTTATATTTACAAAGAAGAAATAAGTGACTGCTATTATGATATCTATTAAAGTTTAAATTAATGTTTTTGACACATATATCTATATCTATACTACTTATATAATAGAAAAATCATGAATATATTTGTAATTTTACATCAATATTATCAATTTTAAGATGACATATGAAAGGTTATAATTTAATGTCTAATGTCATAAGATTTATTCATATTATATCTCATTTAAGCTTTAAATACTTTTATTTCATCATTTTCTTATTAAATTTAAGTATGATTATTATATTAAGATTTGATTATGCATAAACAACTTGTTATTTACAAATTTATTCATCCTTATAATAATATAGATATGTTTGATATCCCACATTAAAAAGCAAAATGATAGTTATCATAATAAGGGAGAGTTAGCTAAAGACACAATACTAAAAATTTATACATTCGTCACACCGCGCATCATGTTTTACCCACTAGTTATATTATAAACGAATAAAAATATTGATTTTAACGTCAGTTCGCTCAATTAATTCGGCACACTAATAGATTTGTATTCATAAACGGTGAGTTATCAACTTATCATATCAGGGGCTTAATTAGTTTGATCATTTTGATTCGGTAATTGAGTTATAGTTCAAGAATTCATTTTTTTGCACTGTCTCTTGTTGTTAATTAAAAATTTCATATAAGCTATAATGTATTAACCCCAACACAGATCTATTATAATTATTCTTTATTGATATAAAATTCGTATCCTTATCTTAGATTCATTAGATGTGGCACACCTTGAGATCTTTTGTAAATCTTGAATTAATGAACGTTGAACGTTGATGATATGTATGTCCCTGGACCCTGATAGATATAGTATGTAGTCAGACTAATTTCCACGAGTATTCATGACTTCCACATGATTTCTGCATAATCCAATCAACTAGCATTTACTCAATACTGATTCTTCAGATTGACATGACAAAAATATAAAGAAAAATTACGAAATTAACCATTTGACCGAACCAACTTAACAAAATAACCATCGACTTCTGGAATTACGAATTATACATTTGACTTTGACCCTCGCCCACAGCGAGGAAAAGTTATGATCCCTCGCCCACGCGGCGAGACTTCTCCTCGCCCACGTGGCATTATCTCGCCCGCATGTAAATTAAATTTTATTAAAAGGAAAAGAAAAAAATTTAAAATAAAATAAGATTGGCGAGGGACACAAACCCCTAAGCGAGGGATGTGACAAGCACCTCGCCGAATCAGCGAGGGATACGTTCCCCGAGGGCGAGGAAACAGCCTAGTCAGTGAGGTTCCTTTCTCCTAGGCGAGGGTGATGTCTTGTCAGGCGAGGGGCAAGTCCAGTCAGACAAGGGGCAAGTCCAGTCAGACAAGAGGCAAGTCTTGTCAGCGAGGAGCGCGTGAAACGAGGCGAGGGATTTGACCATTATCTCGCCTCCCTCGCCTCGTCAGCGAGGGTTCCTTACAAATTTTTTTAATAATTTAAAATAAAAATAAGAATCAATACATTTTTTCTAGATAAATAAAAACATCTTTAACACATTACTTTTTAATAGTAGATATTCTTCAATGAAATTTAAGAAAAAATGTAAAGAAGAATGTAAGATTTGTTAAGGGTAAACATGATATTATAGGGCAAAATAAAATTAAATTAAACTTTTAAGTATTTAAAAAACAATACATAATAAAAAAACTCATATTTTTTAAATTAAAAAAAAACTAATTTGGGCGGGGGTATTTTCGTAATTATGGGGGAGGGCTTCTCATAATCCCTCGCTGACTCAACGAGTGATCAAAGACACGTCAGCGAGGGTTCCACGTGGGCGAGGGATTATGTCATATCCTCGCCGGCCACGATTTTTTGGGCGAGGGATTCCCATAATCCCTCGCCATGTCAGCGAGAGATGACACGTGGCGGGCTCCGATTGGTTGTTTTCTTTTTTAAACTTTAAATTTGACCGGTTATTTTGGTAATTCGATTTGGTCAATGGGACATTTTGGTAATTTTCCCAAATATAAATTTGTTAAACAAAACAAACAAACACAACATACTCAGTATGTTCTATTGAGAGTAGGGTCTGGGAGGGGTAGGTGTTGGCCGTCTTTCCTCTATCTTGGGAGACAGAGAGACCGCTTTCAATAAAACCCCCGGCTCGACAACGATAGCAGCCAAATTATAATTCGTATATCACATTAGCATAGTCACACGTTACATAGAGTTTTGTATATGCATATGCATGTCCATAAACAAAATAACAAAAATATAAATTTGTTATAATATAAAAAAAAATAATACATAATCTCCATGCGTTATGAGACGGTAGTTAGGAGACGTGAGATTAATATTTGAGATTATGTGGCAGCTAGTGACGAGCGTAACACCACCTCTTTTGAGCGTGAGAGGGGCATAAAGAGTGTTACGGGAGAAGAGTTCACCAAATTATAAAGAAAGATTTAAGCTTAGTTTTCATCTTATTTCACTCAAAATAATGATTATAAAGAAATAAATGAAAACACAGAAGTGATATCGTGTGGAGAACAGATACAAACCAAGTATGGAAATATGTTCATTTATGCTACTAGTTAAAAGAACACTATGGATTATTATTAATCAATAGATCGTAATTTGAACTATTAAAATTTATTTTTTTTATAAAATGTAATGGATAGCCAATAGTTATACCAGTCACACTCATTAACTCATAATACATGTTTAGTGAATGTGATCGTGTGAGCCATGACGCTTGCGTGAATTCGTTTTTTTGCTCACACTCATTAAGATAACGGATAAATATATAGTTTACAATCGATTCAGGACTAGAATTGTCACACCCCAACCTTAACGGCGGAAACGTCGAGATGTGAGGGTTAAGATTGTTCACAACCACATAATGCTATATTTAAATGTAAATATTAATATTATAAGTTTCAACAGGAAATACAAACATAAGTCTCAACCATGAAATAAGTTCAAACATAAATCAAAATATAACATAACATTTTATTTATTTAACTAGGTCCACGTCCTAGTTTTATTGCAAGCTTCAAAAGACCACTTTAAACTTGGGGTTACCTGAAATATGATAAAAATAAAAGGTCAACTAAAAATAGCTGGTGAGTTTCCAAGGTTTTCATACATAATATGAAAAGATTACAAGTAGCAATTCATGTCATAGGTTATAAGCTAGTAAGGTTATAGAACACATATCTTTACAACCAAACCTCGACTTGATTACAAGTATATAAGATTGGCTAAGTATATTTGGTTTCCTAGTGCACAAGCATACGGCTCCTAGGAGTCGGCAATACATCGACTTTAGCACCAAATAGGCTTGTCAGGCCCAAAGATCTAAGACGTCGCCAGGCTAGCAATAGTGAATGATTGTAACAAACTATGTATCTCATATAATCACTTACAACACACAAATAACCATGACAAAATATAAAGATGAATTGCAAGTGCTTTACAAGTCTCAAATGTTTATAAGTGTATGATGTATAAGTATCATGTTTCACCCCAAAATAGTATGAAATAAAGTAAATAGGGGCAAGGAAAACTCACATGGAAATAAGTATAAGTATGACGACTAATAAGAATAATAAGCAACGTTCCAACGTAAACCTTCACGAGATACATAAAATATATATATTTTAAGATTTAGGTAAATAATAAGGTTTAACAATTAAACGCGAACTAGGATTTCAATAAGAATTTGGGGTTTTTAATATATAAGTAAAATTTTAATAATAGAATCTCTTATATTTTAATTCCATGAAAAATTATTCATTTAAATAATTTCACGTAATTGAAGTATTTATAAGAAAGGGTAAACTTAAATATAAAGTGTAAATAATTTCTATAATTATTTAAATAATAAGATTAAACTATAATTAAAGTAACATTTGGACCAATAATAATTATTAATTTAAAACCATAACTTAAAGTCCATTTTACATCAAATATCCAAAATAACCTTTGTTATAATGTTTTATAAATATTAAAATTTAAAGGAAAATGCAGAAAATTATTTGATGATTTTAGAAATAAACAAAGTTTACAAAAATGATTTTTGTAATTTTTAGAAATTTTCTATAATTAATTTAAAGCTGAAAAAGCTATTAAAAAATAATGGGGGTGCTCGGGTTCGAACCCGAGACCTCAGGTTCATCATGCGCGTGTGTAACCAGTAAACCAAGGTCGTGGATGCGGTTTACTTTGGTTTTGAAATCTTTTAAACACCAATAGCAATCCATTCCCAATTCATATAAACCCTAGATTCGGTTTGATCCGAATTGAACCCCAATTTGATGATGTTTACCGAAATAAGCATAGGGCTTTTAATCCCCAGATGTAATCGAGTAGGTAGTAGTGTTTAATTACCAGATTGGAGACCTAATTGACAAGAACAGATGTAGGTGAGGTCGCGACTGGGGCTTGGACTCGTTTGATGTGGAATTGTTGTTGTTAATCAAATTAACTGTGAGTAAAGCTTCGTGTGATGTTCCTTGTTCTAATCCATCAATCAATTGAAGTTTAGAAGGCTCGGATCAAGGTCTTCGACTGGGTTGCAGGTCGCGATCGAGGATGATGATCGGAGGTGTGTTTTCGTGTGTTTTCAGGTGCAATGAAAGTGCTATTAGTTTAGGAACATATAAACGATCGTTTTGGTTAATTTCATTGCATTATTGTGGTTTAGTGCGCGTTTGGGGGGGTGTGTCGGCCGAAATTGGGGAAGAAGATGCGGGGGGGGTTGGTTTTTCAAAAATTACATAAATGGTCCCTGTAGTTAGGCTTGTTATCATTTTATGCTTAAAACTCTATTTTAAAGTTTAATTAATGACAAAACAACCCCCACAATTTTAGTTAAGTTTAACTCTTTTAAGTTAATAAATTTTTTATATTAAATTATTAATATTAGTATCATCATTATTATTGTTTTATAAATATTATCACTAATATTATTATTATGATTATTATTATTATTATTATTATTATTATTATTATTATTATTTATAGTTAATATTATTATTAATTGATTTAGAAACTTTAAGTAAAAAGGAATGAAACAAAAATAGCCCATAAAGTTTCATAAATGGCATAAATAGTCCTTTTTAATTTAACGAAAATACGAGATGTTACAGTCTCCCTAACTTAAGAGAATTTCGTCCCGAAATAAGAATAAAACTATACAAATAAAAACGGGTATTTCTTCTTCATGTGCTCCTCACGTTCCCTAGTAATTCGGCGCCACGCTTATTCTCCTAACGAACCTTGATGATTGGGGTAGTGGTGGTTCTAGTCTTCTTCATAATGCGATCCATAACTTCAACGGTTTCTCACACAAAGTGTAATGACTCGTCGATCTGGATGTCATCCAACGGGACATGCAGACTTTCGACAGCCAGACACTTTCTCAAATTCAAGACATGGAACACAGGATGAACTCCACTAAGGTCGGAAGGTAATTCCAGTTTGTAAGCCACTTTCCCAATCCTTTTCAGAATCTTGAAAGGTCCTACAAATCTTGGAGCCAGTTTAACCTTCCTTCCAAAGCGTACAACACCCTTCCACGGTGAAACCTTAAGAAGAACCATCTCCCCAACTTGGAATTCCAATGGCTTACGTCGCTTATCAGCATAGCTCTTTTGTCGACTTCTTGCCACTTCAAGGTTCTTTCGGATGATAAAAACTTTATCGTCGTCTCTTGTATGAGTTCAGGACCAGTGATGAAGTTTTCACCAATATCGGTCCAGCAGATCGGTGAACGACATTTACGACCATAAAGTGCTTCGAATGGTGCCATCTTGATACTCGAGTGATAACTATTGTTATACGAAAACTCCGCAAGCGGTAGATGCGTATCCCAATCACCACCAAAGTCAAGGACACACAGGCGTAGCAAATCATCCAGGGTTTGGATCGTTCGCTCGGTTTGACCATCAGTTTGAGGATGGTAAGCCGTGCTTAGATCTAGTTGAGTTCCCAAGAGTTCTTGCATAGACAACCAAAAATGCGAAGTGAACGAGTGTCTCGGTCGGATATGATTTGTAGAGGTACCCCATGACGACTTACAATTTTATCAACGTATATACGAGCCAACCTTGATGTCTTGTAAGTGTCACGTATGGGTATAAATGTGCCGATTTGGTCAATCGGTCAACGATCACCCATATGCTATCATGTCCTCGAGAGGTTCGGGGTAGTTTAGTTATGAAGTCCATGGATATGTGTTCCCACTTCCACATAGGAATCTCGGTAGTTCAAGTAACCCACTTGGACGTTGATGTTCGGCTTTAACCTTCGTACACGTGAGGCACTTAGCAACGTAAGTCGCTATGTCTTTCTTTATTCCAGGCCACCAATATTGACCACGCAGGTCCATGTACATCTTATCGGGCCAGGATGAATAGAATACGAGTTTGATGAGCTTCGTTCATGATGAGGGTACGAAGATTATCACGATTTGGAACCCAAATTCGATTCGCGAAGTACATCAACCCATTAGGTTTCGTCTCCAGTTGAGTTAGAAGGTTATGCTCCAGTTCATCCTTCATTCTTCCTTCTTATTGAATCATTTGTTGAGCCTCCAAGATATTAGACTCGATGTCATTATCTATTCTCAAATTTTGTAGCAGTACGGTAGCCTTGTTGACATCTAGTCGAATTTCAGTATCGAATCCTCTTAAAGTATCAAACCATTGTCGTCGATCGCGAATCTCTTGAAACAAGGTCATCTTGTTATGGACTTTAAGACTTAGTGCATCGGCTACGACATTTGTCTTCCCAGGGTGGTAACGAATGTCACAGTCATAATCACTAATCAACTCAACCCAACGACGTTGTCTCATATTGAGATCTTTTTGATTAAAAACGTGTTGAAGGCTTTTGTGATCGGTGTAAACTATACATTGCGTACCATAAAGGTAATGTCTCCAAATCTTCAAGGCAAAAACAACAGCACCAAGCTCAAGATCGTGTGTTGTGTGTAATTCCCCTCGTGAACCTTCAGTTGTCTCGATGCATAAGCTATGACCTTTCCTCGTTGCATAAGAACACAACCAAGGCCTTGTTTTGATGCATCATAATATACGATGAAATCATCATTCCATCGGGTAGAGTCAAGATAGGAGCATTGCACAGTTTGTGCTTTAACGCTTCAAAAGCTTCTTCTTGCTCGGGCCCCCACTCGAATGGTTTATTCTTTTGTGTCAAGGAAGTGAGCGGCTTCACGATCCTTGAAAAGTTGGCGATGATCGTCGATAATAACCAGCAAGACCAAGGAAAGAACGAATCTTTGTCGGAGTCGTGGGAACACACCAATTCTTCACAGCTTCCACCTTTGTAGGGTCAACGTGAATTCCTTGGCTATTCACCACGTGTCCTAGAAATTTAATTTCCTAGAGCCAGAAATCACACTTCGAGAACTTCGCGTATAATTGCTCTTTCTTCAACAACTCAAGAACTTGTCACAAATGCAGTTCATGCTTGGCGTTGGTTTTGGAGTAGATAAGTATGTCATCAATGAAGACGATCACAAACTTATCTAGATAGGGCTTGCATACTCGGTTCATGAGATCCATGAATACAGCAGGAGCATTAGTTAAACCAAAAGGCATCACCATAAACTCATAGTGCCCATAACGAGTACGGAACGCGGTCTTTGGGATGTCATCATCATGGACTCGTAATTGATGATATCCAGAACGTAGATCAATCTTCGAGAATATAGCAGCTCCTTGAAGTTGATCATACAAGTCATCGATGCGAGGAAGAGGATAGCGGTTCTTGATGGTAAGCTTGTTAACCTCACGATAGTCGATGCACATGCGAAACGACCCATCTTTCTTCTTTACAAATAGAACAGGTGCACCCCAAGGTGAAGAACTAGGACGAATGAAACCTTTCTTGGTTAGCTCTTGAAGTTGACTAGAGAGTTCTTGCATTTCCGATGGTGCAAGCCGATATGGTGACTTAGCCACGGGGTTTGCTCCCGGTATCAAGTCAATTTTAAACTCGACTTCACGTACGGGAGGTAAACCACTAAGGTCATCGGGAAAAACTTCAGGAAAGTCTCGTACGATAGGGACATTCTTAAGTTCTTTCCCTTTGACTTTTGTGTTGACCACGTAAGGCAAGAAGGCCATATACTTCTTGCTTAAGCACTTTTGGGCTTGAGTGCAAGACATGAGTTTAAGTCCTTTGGAATATTTTTCACCGAACACTTTCAAAATATCCCCAGAAGGTAACGATATACGAATGCACTTCTCAAAACAAACGATCTGGGCATGGTGTTTGGCTAACCAATCCATACCAATGATGACGCCAAAGCTATCAAGTTTCATCGGTACAAGATCGATAAGAAAATCGTGCGTGTTAAGACTTAGGATGCAATCACGGATAACGACATCCACGGTGATCGGCTCTCCATCGGCAACTTCAACGGTGAGAGGTCTTTCTAGTTTCGTAGGTGACTTAGCAAGTATGGGTTCAAACTCTAATGAAACAAAACTCTTATCGGCTCCAGAATCAACCAGAACATAGGCATACGTCTTATTAATAAGAAACATTCCTGTTCAATTTTTAAGGTATTAACGTTACAGGTAATGTATGAAAATATTCGGATCACAAAAATTAAAGTAAGTTAACCTACCATTCACCACGTCTTTGTTTGCTTGTGCTTGGTTAACGTTGATGTTGAAAGCACGGCCTCGGGCTTGTGGAACGTTACCCACAAGACGAGGGCATTGTGAGCGGAAGTGACCAGGTTCCCCACAGTTGTAGCAAACACGATTTGTGACCACTGCGACATTGTTAGGTGCACGGTGGCAACTTGCCACCCAATGACCATATTTACCGCATAAAGTGCAGATACGACACGGTTGATTCCCCGGATGATGATACCTACACGTGTTGCACATAGGTTGAGGACCAGCATAGGCTCTAGCCCCAGGCACTTGTGCCACAGGTGCAGCGACAGGTACAAGTTGTCTTTGGAATTGTTTGGGTGCAGCCACGGCATAGCTGCGTGCCGGTGTAAACTTGCGCTTCTTGTTGTTGTTGTTGTTGTTGAGAGGTGGTTCAGCTTTAGTCTCCTTAACGACCTCAGTAGCCGTCTTTTCCACCTTCTTTGCACCTTTCACAGTGTAAGGCCCCGTTCCCGGGCACCTCACAGTTGGTCATTCACAGCATAAAACATACATATTATAAATTAAGCAGCGGAATTAAGTTGGCAAAAACCCTTCATTCATTGCAAACACTGTTGTTAAGCAATACATTCTAGTTCGTAAGTCACAAAATAATTAGTCGAATGAATTACAAAACAACAGTATCGTCAAAACATAAATGGATGTCAGTCTTGCCCGCCGTGTAGCCATTCCCGTGTGCCATCCTCAGCAACCTGTTACCTGCCAACTGGAAAATACATAAAGGTCAGCGTTGCTGAGTGAGTTCTAGTTTTGTAATAAAACATACTTTTCTTTCGGAAAACCTTTCTTTACTTATATGCGGTCACACAAGTACGTACACAGATAATATTATTATTATCTTCGTCGTTCATTCATTAACTTTCGTTCGTGTGCCGTTCATCGTTAACATTCATATTCTTTCGTATTCTTTCTTTCATATTAGTTCTTTCATTCATTCATACATTACATACGTTCATACATTCATTTCATTCATACATTCATTGCATACGTACGATCATTTCTTTCATTCATACGTTCATTACATTCTTTCGTACGTTCATTCATTTCATTCATACATTCACATTACATTCTTTCGTACGTTCATTTCATTACTTCTGGTAACATGTACAATACCCCGAACATTGTGCACGAAGCTGGTGCTGGACCTGTGGTGATCAACCACGAACATTGTGCACGAAGCTGATCCAGTCACCTGAGGTAAGTACATGCACCACTTATCTTTCATTCAATCGTACGTTAGCCAAGTCTGTTGCAGCACACGGCTGCTCACCTCAGTGGCAAATCTCATGATTGCCTGCTAACCGAGTCTGTTGCAACACGTGGTTGCTCACCTCATTATCAATCTCAAAGATTGACCCTGTGTGCATCCTTCGGGGTATCTAACCCGTATCACAGTTGAGCTAACACCTGCCAGGGGTGTGCACCTCCATACATTTGCTTGCAAGCCTTTCTTACGTTCATTTACGTTCCATTCTTCTTTATCATTAATCTTTCACTTTATTAATGATAATACTTCTTCATTAAATTTTAAACATTCTTCATCATGTCATTCCATACATAACAATATTTAAATAATAATATTGTTAACAATAATAAAATACTGATAATAGTATCAGTAATAATAAGGGTTAATCATTTATCATCATTACATACATAAAACATCATCATTAATTAACCCTAGTCATTAATCATGCGAAACTCTACTGCACAAACTCCAAGAAAATTCTGTTAAAAATTCTAAGTGTTTGGCGTAAGAGCCCTGTTCAGGCGTTTCACCACTGTCGGACTTACCAGCTTACACTTAGAAAATTTTCAACTCTGGGCGTATAAGCACTGCTGGGCGTATGAGCCCTGTTGGGCGTTTGAGCCCTGTTGGACTTCTCACCTCATACTTAGAAAATTTTCCTGGTCATACGACCACTATTCAGACTTTTCACCTCCCATACTTAGTAATTTTTCAGACTCCTGAGCACTGTTGGACTCATGAGTACTGTTGGGACTCATGACCCCCATACTTAGTAAATTTTCTAGACATATGACCACTATTTGGGCTTGTTAGGCGTATAGCAACCTGTTCGTGTTTCTAATTCATATTCCAGTCCCCAAACATCATAATACCTAGTTCTAAACATGTACATACGATTCCAGGCATAAACTTAACATAAACATAACCATACGTTCATCCCAAAACATACTCTATAAACATACACATGTACATATCATACGGGTATCATACCCAAATTTATAAAAACATACATACATGCATTTTCCAGCCCCAAATAATTTAAAAACAGGTAAAAAGGGTCTAGAAACTCACCTTAGTTGTTCTTCAGGTTTACACTCTTCACCCGAGCTGTTCGAAAGGTTCTAACACCTAGGAATCCTTTAACCACGCATTCAAACACATATAAACACACATAAGCACATAACCGAGGCATTATCTGGGCAAAAACAACTTAATTTTACTAAATCTTACCCTCAATTCAGTGTTCTTCTTGTTTTTCTTCAAATGTTCGAATCCTTGCTCTTTCTCTCTCTAGAAAATACGAATGAGAGGATATGCAGACAACATGGGCGGCCATGCCTCCCTTTTTGTACAAATTAAATGTAAATTTTGTGCTCTTGTCACTTTTGCCCCCTCCACTTTAGGTTGACTTGCATTTCCTTCTTTTTCTTTCTCTTTTATTCTTTTAATTTCTTTAATAAGAAATTACGGGTGTTACAAGTCCACCCCCATTATATAGGTTTCGTCCCTGAAACCTGTTATTCCTCAAACAGATGTGGGTAATGTTGTCTCATCTCCTCTTCAGTCTCCCACGTAGACTCAGATCCCTTCCTGTGCTTCCACTGTACCCGCACAAGAGGAACCACTTTATTCCTCAACCTCTTTTCTTTACGATCAATGATTGCCACTGGTTGCTCCACGTAGTTGAGCCTCTCATCCACCTCGATATCCTCCAGTGGTACAACCATGTCTTCATTAGCTAAGCACTTTCTCAGATGAGATACATGGAATGTGGGATGAATTCCACTTAACTCATCTGGCAATTCTAGTCGATAGGCCACCTCTCCTACTCCTGCGACAATTCGGAAAGGTCCTATGTATCTCGGGCTTAGCTTACCTCTCTTCCTGAATCTGATAATCCCTTTCCAGGGCGAGACCTTCAACATGACTCGGTCACCAACCTTGAACTCTATCGGTCTTCGCCTCTTGTCAGCATACGACTTTTGCCTATCTTTCGCTGCCTTCATGAAGGCTTTGATCTTTTCTAATTTCTCAGTCGTTGCTTCAATCACCTCAACACCTCCCAGTTCTTTCTGCCCAATGTCTCCCCAACATACGGGCGTCCTACATCTCCTACCGTATAGCATCTCGTAGGGTGGCATGCCAATGCTGACATGATAACTATTATTATACGAGAATTCTGCTAACGGCAGGTGGTCGTCCCAACATCCTCCAAAATCGATCACGCACGCCCGAAGCATGTCCTCGAGTGTTTGGATCGTCCACTCAGACTGACCGTCCGTCTGAGGGTGATATGCTGTACTAATGTGTAGCCTCGTCCCCATTGCATCATGAAATCTTTTCCAAAACTTGGAGGTAAACCGGGTGTCATGATCAGACACAATAGACACCGGTACACCATGGCGAGCTACAATCTCTTTGATGAACAAATCCGCCAATCTTTCGGACGAGTATGTTTCGCGGATCGGTAGGAAGTGAGCACTCTTCGTTAATCGGTCAACGATCACCCATATAGTATCATACCCTTTCGGGGTACGTGGTAATTTCGTGATGAAATCCATGGTGATGTGCTCCCACTTCCACTCGGGTATATACAACGGTTGGATCTTCCCGTAAGGTTTCTGGTGTTCTGCCTTTACTTGTAAACAAGTTAGGCACTTACTCACGTACTCCACCACGTCACGTTTCATGCCCGACCACCAATAATCCTTCTTCATATCATGATACATTTTGGTAGCACCTGGATGAATGGAGTATCGAGTCTTATGGGCCTCATCCATGATCTTTCCACGTAGATCCCCGTATCGAGGAATCCACATCCGCCCGAATCGGGTCTTAACACCAAGAGTGTTCTCGCCCAATTCCGTGACTAGACCTCTCATCCTTTCGGAGTTAAGACGATCTTCTTTCAAAGCCTCGTCTTGAAACTCCTTAACCTGAGTCATCATATCAGAGGTCATAATTAATTGATAAGCCTTTACCGAATCGACTCGGGCCTTTCCTTTCGGCTAAGGGCGTCTGCCACCACGTTGGCTTTGCCCGGATGGTAATGGATTTCGCAATCATAATCCTTTATTAGTTCCAACCATCGCCTCTGCCTCATGTTCAGATCTTTCTGCTCGAAGAAGTACTTCAAGCTTTTATGGTCGGTGAAGATTGTGCACTTCGTCCCGTATAGATAGTGCCGCCAAATCTTCAACGCAAAAACCACCGCGGCTAATTCTAGATCATGTGTGGGATTGTTGACTTCGTGGGTCTTCAGCTGTCGAGATGCGTAGGCTATTACCCTTCCACGTTGCATCAATACACAACCTAGCCCAGAGTAGGATGCATCCGAATATACCACTAAGTCTTCATTTCCCTCGGGCAACATCAAGACAGGAGCTTGTGTTAGTCTCATCTTCAACTCCTCAAAGGCAGTCTCCTGCTCTCGACCCCACACGAATTTCACGTCCTTACGGGTCAATTTTGTCAAAGGTGAGGCTATCTTGGAGAAGTCTTGAATAAATCTTCTGTAATAGCCCGCCAATCCCAAGAAACTACGAATCTCGGATGGCGTCCTTGGTGATTTCCATTGCATCACAGCCTCAACCTTTGCTGGGTCCACCATGATTCCCTCTGCATTTACCACGTGACCCAGAAATTGCACCTCGCGTAGCCAGAAAGCATATTTGGAGAACTTAGCATACAGTTTCTCCCTTCTCAAAGTCTCCAATACCTCCCGAATGTAACCGGCATGCTCTTCTTTGCTTCTCGAATAAATCAGGATATCATCGATGAACACAATCACTGATTTATCTAACATTGGCCGACACACTCGGTTCATCAAATCCATAAAGCAGCTGGCGCGTTAGTTAGACCAAATGACATAACGAGAAACTCATAGTGTCCATAACGCGTACGAAAAGCTGTTTTAGGAATGTCCTGCTCCTTCACCTTCAACTGGTGGTAGCCAGATCGAAGATCTATCCTCGAGAACCAACTGGCACCCTGGAGCTGGTCGAACAAGTCATCGATTCTCGGTAACGGATACCGATTCTTTATTGTCAACTTGTTCAATTCACGGTAGTCGATACACATTCTCATGCTACCGTCCTTCTTTTTCACGAATAAGACCGGAGCACCCCAAGGAGAGATACTCGGTCTAATGAAGCCCTTGTCAAGCAACTCTTGCAGTTGCTCCATCAACTCCTTCATTTCTGTCGGAGCCAATCGATACGGTGCTTTAGCAACAGGTTGGGCACCGGGTATCAAGTCGATCTGGAATTCGATTTCGCGGTCAGGTGGCAATCCCGATAAGTCTTCCGGGAATACATCTGGAAACTCACACACAACCGGAACGTCAGATAGTTGTGGTGTTGGCGTTTCCACATCCTTTACGTAACATAAGTAGGCGCTGCACCCATGCCTCATACACTTGCCTGCCACCGCCATCGAAATCACCTTCGGAATCATCGTTACCCGATCACCGTATATCGTTACCGGGCTTCCGTCAGATGCCGTCAGTCTAATCATCTTCTTTCGACATACGATATTCGCTTTGTAGATTGCCAACCAATCCATTCCTAACACCACATCAAATCCACCTAGGGGCATCACATGTAATCTAGCAGCAAACCTTTGACCTTCTAACTCTATGGCACAGTCCTCTATCACATTAGTAACTCTAGTGGACTTACCAATAGCGGTATCTACTTCAAAGGGCTCATCAATGCATTTACTACTAACAGGCAATTTAGCACAGAAAGTAGCAGAAATGAAACTCTTACTAGCACCAGAATCAAATAACACAGAAGCAAGAGTCTGATTTACTAGAAACGTACCTGACACAACATCGGGGTCCGTCCTAGCCTCCTCTCTGGTCATGGTGAAAGCTCTGGCACTTGTCTTCTGCCCTTCAGTCCCTGCCATCTTCTTTCCCCCGGAACTCTCGGCCCTCGGCTTCCTGCAATCCTTACTCATATGACCCACTTCACCGCAGTTGAAACACCTTGCAGTCTTACAGTCTCTAGCCATATGACCGGATTTCCCACACTTGAAACAGACGTTTAACCCCCACCTACATTCACCACCGTGTTCCTTACCACACTTGTCACATCTTTTGGGTCCCGAGCTTGGTGACCCCACCCTACGGTCATCCCTTCTCGCCTTCTTGTTATTCGGGGTAAAGCCACCACGCCCAAACCGTTTCCCATTCCAGTCCCGGTTAGCACCACCGGCTTTTGTCACCTCTGCATCCGCTACCTCCCTCTCATCATAGAGCCTCCCAGCCAAATCCACTGCCGACCTAAAAGTGCTTGGTCGTTCAGCAATCAAATGCCTACGAATGTCGGCTGGCAGCCCCTGAATGTACCGGTTAATCTTGCGAGATAACGGTGTCACCTGATCCGGCACCAGCCTCGCCATCTCATTGAATTTAGTAGTGTACTGCTGGTGGGTCATGGTTCCCGCCTCGAGTTGCAGGAACTCCGTCTCAATCTTATCAAGTTCCCTGTGAGGACAGAATTCCTCAATTACCAGCTTCTTCAACTCGGACCACTTCATTTTCCCGATGGCCCTGCTGCCCTCAGCTTGGACGATATTGTCCCACCAACATAGTGCTGAGTCAGTAAAGGAGTGGGTGGCAAACTTCACCTTCTGATCTTCCCGGCACTCACTGATCTCGAGTACCGCTTCCATCTCCCTTACCCACCGATGTGCGGCAGCAGCATTGCCATTTCCATCGAAAGTCGGGGGCCTGCACCTCTGGAATGCCCCGTAATTGCATCCCTTGGTTGTCACCCCTACTACATCATCTTCCTCTTCATCAGATACTACTATCTCAGGATCCGGTCGTTCCCCTCCCCCTTGCTTTCCTTCCCAGTTGAACCTCTCCTGTCCTCCTTCTCCTTTCTCTCCTCATTCCTCACAGCTCGAATAACATCGGTCACTACAGACGGCATAACTGCCTGTAGGACCTGGTGTACCTCATCAGCAATCGCCTCCCTAGCTGAGGCATTTAGGCTAGCATTTTCATTTCCTTCAGTCCGGTCAGGAACCTCAGGGTTCACGGGAGTCGTCTCAGGAGCTTTAGCACCGCTCCTAGTCGTACGCGGACGACCTCTACCTCTAGCAGCCTTAGAAGGTTTCTTCCCAGCCATTTTCCTATGCGCTATAAGATTCAAACACTAAAACAGTCATTCAAGGAAACAACTCAGTTTATGTCAAGTATAGTAAGTCCCTAATTACAGTGGCCAGTTGTGATTAGCCACTTACTTTACTCTTCACACCCCAAGCACTTCCTATCTTGACTACATCAGCATCTAAATCTTCTAAGAACACATAAATCACATAGCACACGCACATAATACTGATTAGCTTTTAAGAAAAACAATACCTGATGGCACATGGCTACTCGGGCTGACATCCCTCTTCCTGTCCCATTTTCAGTTTAAGTTAAGGTTTATTTTTAAAAAATATTTTACCCATTTCACTTAAACTTTGGCTCTGATACCAACTTGTAAGGCCCCGTTCCCGGGCACCTCACAGTTGGTCATTCACAGCATAAAACATACATATTATAAATTAAGCAGCGGAATTAAGTTGGCAAAAACCCTTCATTCATTGCAAACACTGTTGTTAAGCAATACATTCTAGTTCGTAAGTCACAAAATAATTAGTCGAATGAATTACAAAACAACAGTATCGTCAAAACATAAATGGATGTCAGTCTTGCCCGCCATGTAGCCATTCCCGTGTGCCATCCTCAGCAACCTGTTACCTGCCAACTGGAAAATACATAAACATCAGCGTTGCTGAGTGAGTTCTAGTTTTGTAATAAAACATACTTTTCTTTCGAAAAACCTTTCTTTACTTATATGCGGTCACACAAGTACGTACACAGATAATATTATTATTATCTTCGTCGTTCATTCATTAACTTTCGTTCGTGTGCCGTTCATCGTTAACATTCATATTCTTTCGTATTCTTTCTTTCATATTAGTTCTTTCATTCGCACGTATCTTACTTTCATTCATTCATACATTACATACGTTCATACATTCATTTCATTCATACATTCATTGCATACGTACGATCATTTCTTTCATTCATACGTTCATTACATTCTTTCGTACGTTCATTCATTTCATTCATACATTCACATTACATTCTTTCGTACGTTCATTTCATTACTTCTGGTAACATGTACAATACCCCGAACATTGTGCACGAAGCTGGTGCTGGACCTGTGGTGATCAACCACGAACATTGTGCACGAAGCTGATCCAGTCACCTGAGGTAAGTACATGCACCACTTATCTTTCATTCAATCGTACGTTAGCCAAGTCTGTTGCAGCACACGGCTGCTCACCTCAGTGGCAAATCTCATGATTGCCTGCTAACCGAGTCTGTTGCAACACGTGGTTGCTCACCTCATTATCAATCTCAAAGATTGACCCTGTGTGCATCCTTCGGGGTATCTAACCCGTATCACAGTTGAGCTAACACCTGCCAGGGGTGTGCACCTCCATACATTTGCTTGCAAGCCTTTCTTACGTTCATTTACGTTCCATTCTTCTTTATCATTAATCTTTCACTTTATTAATGATAATACTTCTTCATTAAATTTTAAACATTCTTCATCATGTCATTCCATACATAACAATATTTAAATAATAATATTGTTAACAATAATAAAATACTGATAATAGTATCAGTAATAATAAGGGTTAATCATTTATCATCATTACATACATAAAACATCATCATTAATTAACCCTAGTCATTAATCATGCGAAACTCTACTGCACAAACTCCAAGAAAATTCTGTTAAAAATTCTAAGTGTTTGGGCGTAAGAGCCCTGTTCAGGCGTTTCACCACTGTCGGACTTACCAGCTTACACTTAGAAAATTTTCAACTCTGGGCGTATAAGCACTGCTGGGCGTATGAGCCCTGTTGGGCGTTTAAGCCCTGTTGGACTTCTCACCTCATACTTAGAAAATTTTCCTGGTCATACGACCACTATTCAGACTTTTCACCTCCCATACTTAGTAATTTTTCAGACTCCTGAGCACTGTTGGACTCATGAGTACTGTTGGGACTCATGACCCCCATACTTAGTAAATTTTCTAGACATATGACCACTATTTGGGCTTGTTAGGCGTATTAGCAACCTGTTCGTGTTTCTAATTCATATTCCAGTCCCCAAACATCATAATACCTAGTTCTAAACATGTACATACGATTCCAGGCATAAACTTAACATAAACATAACCATACGTTCATCCCAAAACATACTCTATAAACATACACATGTACATATCATACGGGTATCATACCCAAATTTATAAAAACATACATACATGCATTTTCCAGCCCCAAATCATTTAAAAACAGGTAAAAAGGGGTCTAGAAACTCACCTTAGTTGTTCTTCGGGTTTACACTCTTCACCTGTAACATCGCGTATTTTGTTTAATAAAAGTTAAATTTTATTCGTCGATGTTGATAATTACAATAATTATAATAATAATAATAATAATAATAATAATAATAATAATAATAATAACAATAATAATGAAAATAACATTAATAATAATAATAACAATAATAATAATAATAATAATAACATTTGTTTATAAAATATATATTTTTAAATCAAGAGCAGGGGGTATTTTGTAATTTATGAAACTTAAAAATTAAGTTTCTAGCATAAAATGTTAACCTTCAAACCGCAGGGACGAAATGTGTAAAATTTTTAAACCCAGCCCCCCTTCCCTGTCGCCTCTTCTCCGGCCGTATTCCGGCCGTATTCCGGCGATACCAAACGCTCAAAATCGAGCGGTTTTCATTCAAATTAAAGGTCCCGACACCCTTTAGACCAAGATTCGAACACAAGGACCCACACAATTTGAAAAATGAGCTCGTTTACAAGTTCAAAATCGAACCCGCTCATCCCGTTCAAAATCAAATTTGAATTGAGCTCATCCGCTCAAATTACACCTAAATAATAGAGGGTAAACCTCTATAATCGAACACACAAACTTCCTGTAATCTCAATTTGATCAAACACACACACATACATCGAAATCAATCATCGTCTTCATCGCGACCTGCAACTCACTCGAAGATTACCTTCGGAGCTTCAAAACCTGAAATTGATAAGGGGCTTCTACTCTCGATCATCATCCGAAGCTTCATACCAAGTTAATTTGATTATAATTACGGTTTGAGCATCGTTCGATTGGCACCTAGTCGCGGACCTGTTCTTCATCGAGTTCATCTCCAATCGATCATCATACGGGTAATTAAACATATCAACACACTCGGTTTTTCATGGGGATCAAAAGCCCCATGAATCTAATTGTTAACAAACTCGAATTGAACCTTAATTTGATCAGATTCGAACTAGGGTTCATCCGATTTTGGGGGTTAACTTGAGTTGTGTTTAAAATCAATTAAAAAACAGTTTCAATCGCGACTATAAGCCTTGGCTCACCGGTTCAGTGCATGCTTACAAACCAGGAGGTCCCGGGTTCGACCCCGGGCCACCTCACCCAATTTTTTAAAGCTTTTTAAGCTTTATAAAAATTCAAAAAAATCCCTAAAAATTACAAAAATGTTTTTACAAACATTAAAATTTTTTAAACAACTTAATTATTTTTCTGAAATTTATTTTAACATTTTATCTATTTTATTAAATGTTTTAAATAAATAAAAATTACAAATATTACAAAATTTCAATAAAAATAAACTTTTAATAACAATTTAATTTATTAAATTATTATTGGACACTATATTACTTTTAAGATAATTATATATGTTTTATAGATTCACAGATTATTTACAAAACGTCATTTTGTATTACTTAAATAATTAAATATTTCAATCAATTATATCGTATAATTAATTAATAAAATTAATTATTTTTCCAAACTTTAACAATAAATCAAACGATTATGCGTATTGATCCATTTATTCTAAACATAATCATTTTCAATAAATTCATTTTATTTATTTCAAAACATTTCAACTAAATAAATTATTTAATTTAAACTACCATTCAAAACCAAATGGAAACCCTAATACATTCCCAAATTCTCAAATCACTATTATTCTAATTCAAGGCACCGTTCCTTAGGTTAATCATAAGGAAATCGTAGGTGTCTAATCTATCACGTCCGAATTCCAATCTCATCAATCAAGTGAGTATTCATATCCCCTTTTTATATCATTTCCTATTTGGGGGAAATCATGTGATACAATATATTCAAACATGATATTCTATTGTTGTTTCATTCTAAATTCAATTCAAGACAGGTTATGTTATTACTTGCAATTACGTGAACATACTATGCTAAACTGGACGACAATAAAACCCTAATTCAATCAATCAATCCTGGTATCAATGGTAGATCTACTGGTTTGGACAACCCACCCCATATGAATAGTCGAGTGGTGATTGTGCCAGAGGCAAGAGTCAATCTATGGTGTATGTGTGGAGTCTATTATATGCAAGTGTCAAGTCAAGGGGTTTCTGTTGTGTCGGTTTATCTATATGCTTTACTATTGCAATATAAGTCTTAATGTTACCTTGTGAATTGGATTATTCTCAATCAATCAATCAATCTATATGTATATTCAAAACTGTGACTACTCACCAGCTAACTCGTTAGCTGACCTTATTTTCTCTCATGATTTCAGGTTAAGCGAGATAGTGGACTTCTACCTGCTCATTTAAGACCCGGACTTAGTTAAAATAAAAGACAATTACTATTTGTGGTTTCAATTGTTGTATTTGTGTATGTTGAACTTATATTATCTTGTAATCTGATTTTAATATTATTCCCACTATTAGACAACCATGTGTTATGAACAATCAATCATTCCCTCGTCCGCTCCGATGATTCCGCCGTCGGTCGGGGTGTGACAGATTGGTATCAGAGCCATGGTTATAGGGAATTAGGTTATTAGAAATGGAATGACCTAGACTATAACTAAGTACCTTTACACATGAGTCCTCTCATGTATTTTATATGCATAGATAGGATTATATGTGCCTTACATGTTTATACTTGATGCCTTATGTGATTCTTCTTATACTTTGATTCATATCAATGCACACACAAATCTTAAATCATACTCAAGGCATTGTGTGCCTAAATCAAATGGTTTTCAAAATGAGCTTTGAATCGTTATTCGTGGTTTTCAAATTCTCATCAAAGTCTGTGTCTCACAACTGAATACATGCAATGCTGGAAGAGTGGGATGCCTGTATCTCGAGGTGTTCTGTCTAGGCAAGGTATTCGTATAAATCCAAATCAACCGATGGACCTGTCTACCTTACCTGGGAACCCTCGGGATGAGTATCTGCTTATAGGTACGCATGTCTTCAACAAAGTTGTGATTGACCCAATACTTTGATTAGTCAACGTATTCGCTTTGATTTACGAATCAAACGATTACACTCGGAACATATCATTGTTATTATGCCAAATTCCCGATTTTTGTTTACAAATTGTATAACTCATATTACCTAATTCTCATAAAATATCCTAATGATATTTCAGAATGTCTTCTCGTCGAATCCGTTCACGATCTGGAAACTCTGGCCGTAAAATTGCTGCTATAGTGGCACGTGATGTTGCTGCGGTCATTCCAACTCTACTTACCCACTTGAACCAAGGCAACAATACTGTCCAAAACCCAATTGCACCAAACCCTCCCGAAACTTGTACTTACAAACAATTCAGTTCTTACAACCCCACCAAGTTCAGTGGAACTGAAGGAGCTACCGGATTATTACAATGGTTCGAAAGCATCGAGAACACTTTCCTCAACAG
The DNA here is from genome assembly GCA_024085815.1 of Flaveria linearis. Taxonomy (NCBI): domain Eukaryota; kingdom Viridiplantae; phylum Streptophyta; class Magnoliopsida; order Asterales; family Asteraceae; genus Flaveria; species Flaveria linearis. The sequence continues at coordinate 110,378,850 of CM044001.1, read as the reverse complement.
CGAATGCCCTGAAAATCTAAAAGTCCGGTATGCCACAAGTGTTCTTTAAAAGAGAGCACTCACTTGGTGGAACGGTGAGAAACGAACCCGTGGAACTGATGCCGCATTAGCATTGACGTGGGATGAAGTTAAGGAGCTCATGACTCGGGAATTCTGTCCGAGAAACGAAATTAAGAAATTGGAAGCTGAGTTCTGGGACTTAACTCAAGAAAGTGGAGAAAATCTAGCTTATACCAACCGATTTCATGAACTGAGTCTACTTGTTCCTCACCTGGTTACTCCTTTATCTCGGGCTATCGAGAAATACATCGGTGGTCTACCCATGCAAATTCAAGACACGGTGTGGGGTAGGAATCCTGCAACCTTGGAAGATACCATCCGGTTAGCTGCTCAGCTAACTGACAATCATGTCAAGGCTGGAACCCTGACTAGGAAGGGTGCTAAGAAGGTGCCCGAGAAACCCTCAGCTGAACCCCCTAAGGATGAAAAACCTGAACCTTCTCAAAACAAGAAGAGGAAGGCTAAATCCCAAAACTTTGCTATGATTACCCCTGCTGTGCCAATTAATCAAGTTCCTCCAACTCGTCAACCAGTAGTTAACAACCAACCACTGATGAAAAAGCCCTACGCTGGACCTTTTCCACAGTGTAACAACTGCAAGTATCACCATCCTGCTAACGTTCAGTGTCGTCAATGCACAAACTGTGGTCGTTTTGGGCATACATTCAACTTGTGCAAGAATACAGCAAGGGTTCCAGTTACCACACAGACTGTTCAGCATACCCCGACAATCACGCAAGCAAGAGCTTGTTACCAATGCGGAGATCCTAACCATTTCCGCAACCAATGTCCGAAGCTTCTCAAGGCCATCCCTGCAGCTCAAGGTCGAGCATTCAACATCAATGCCCAACAAGCCCAAGTTAGCAACGACGTGGTGAACGGTATGTTCCAAATTAATAATCAATACGCTTCGATTCTTTTTGACACCAGTGCCGATAAAAGCTTTGTATCCTTAGACTTTGAGCCCTTACTTGCTAGTGCCCGAACCAAGCTAGACAACCCCTTTACGGTAGAGATAGCTGACGAAAACCCATTACAATTAATTTTGTTATTCCCGACTGTACCTTGAATCTAAGCGAGCACGAATTCCCTATTAATCTTATACCCATGAAACTGGGAAGTTTCAATGTCATAGTAGGCATGGACTGGTTATCAAAGAATCATGCCGAAGTGGTTTGTCACGAAAAGACCATTCGTATTCCTCTTCCGACCGGAAGCATACTACAAATCTACGGGGAAAAACCTTCCAAAGGGCTTAAACTCATGACTTGTACCAAAGCCCAAAAGTACCTCCGCAAGCATTACGTGGCTTTCTTAGCCCATATCATGAAGGCAGATGAGAAACCTAGGAAGATTGAAGACATTCCGGTTGTTCGAGAGTTTCCTGAAGTCTTTCCCGAAGACTTAACCGGTCTTCCTCCCGTTCGTCAAGTTGAATTCCGAATCGACCTTGTACCTGGAGCAACTCCCGTGGCAAAATCTCCTTATCGACTTGCACCATCGGAAATGCAAGAACTTGCTAGCCAATTGCAAGAACTGAAAGACAAAGGATTCATCCGCCCGAGTTCGTCACCATGGGGAGCTCCAGTCTTATTCGTAAAGAAAAAGGATGGCTCATTCCGTATGTGCATTGACTATCGGGAGCTTAACAAACTCACAATCAAGAACCGTTACCCATTACCCAGAATCGACGATCTATTTGATCAACTTCAGGGAGCCTCGTATTTCTCAAAGATCGATCTTCGTTCTGGTTATCACCAACTCCGTGTGCACGATGATGACATCCCAAAAACCGCTTTCCGAACGAGATACGACCATTACGAGTTTACAGTGATGCCATTCGGGTTAACCAACGCACCGGCAGTATTCATGGATTTAATGAATCGCGTGTGCCGGCCATACCTAGACAAATTCGTGATCGTATTTATCGACGACATCTTGATATACTCCAAATCAAAATCCGATCACGAGAATCACCTTCGTCTAATACTCGAACTTCTGAGGAAAGAGAAACTCTATGCCAAATTCTCAAAATGTGAATTCTGGCTTAATGAGGTTCAATTTCTTGGTCACATAGTAAACAGCAAGGGAATTCACATTGATCCCGCAAAGATCGAGGCAGTAAAGAAATGGGGAAAACCTAAAACTCCTACAGAGATTCGTTCATTCCTTGGTCTAGCCGGATATTATCGACGTTTTATTCCTACTTCTCTAAGATTGCTGTGCCACTCACTGCTTTGACCCACAAGGATAAGCCTTTTTCTTGGGGGCCTGATCAAGAAAAAGCATTTCAAACCCTCAAGCAAAAGTTGTGTGAAGCGCCGATTCTAACCCTTCCTGATGGAAACGACGACTTTGTTATCTATTGTGACGCTTCAAAACAAGGTCTAGGTTGCGTTCTCATGCAGCGAGGCAAAGTTATAGCTTATGTTTCAAGACAATTGAAGATTCATGAGAAAAATTATACGACGCACGATCTTGAATTGGGTGCTGTCGTATTCGCACTCAAAATCTAGAGACACTATCTCTATGGCACTAAATGTGTTGTATTCACCGATCATAAGAGTCTCCAGTACATCTTCAACCAAAAGGAGCTTAACATGAGGCAACGACGATGGGTCGACCTACTCAATGACTACGACTGTGAGATTCGTTACCACCCCGGTAAAGCTAATGTGGTAGCCGATGCATTAAGTCGTAAGGGCCAAGTTATGCTTCAAAGTGTTACCATTCAAACCGACCTCTTAACCCGTATACTTGAAGCTCAACACGAATCAGTCACCGAGGGCAACATGTATGAGGAAATGTCATGCGGTGCTGAACTCTAATTAGAAACCAAGTCGGACGGACTACTGTATTTTCTAAATCGACTTTGGATTCCGAATCGCGATAATCTTCGAACAACCATCATGGATGAGGCTCATAAGGCTCGTTATTCTATTCATCCGGGAGCAGATAAGATGTTCATGAACCTTCGGAACCAATATTGGTGGCCCGACATGAAGAAGGATATAGCCTTGTATGTATCTAAATGCCTCACATGTTCCAAAGTCAAAGCCGAGCATCAACGTCCCTCTAGATTACTCGTACAACCCGAGGTTCCATTATGGAAATGGGAAAGCATATCCATGGATTTCATCACCAAGCTGCCTCGTACCGCTAGTGGTCACGATAGTATCTGGGTTATCATTGATCGATTGACTAAGTCGGCTCATTTCATTCCAATTCGGGAAGATTATCGAGTCGAGAAATTGGCTCGTATTTACATCAATGAAATAGTCAGTCGGCATGGTGTACCTTTAGATATTATCTCTGATCACGATGGTCGTTTCATCTCTCATTTCTGGAAAAGTCTCCAATCAGCTCTCGGGACTCAACTAAATCTTAGCACAGCGTATCACCCGCAAACCGACGGTCAGACTGAAAGAACGATACAAACCCTTGAGGATATGCTCCGAGCTTGTGTCATTGACTTCAGTGGATCGTGGGATTCTCATCTTCCGTTGATCGAATTCTCTTACAATAACAGTTACCATACCAGCATCCAGATGGCACTATTTGAGGCCTTGTATGGCCGAAAGTGTCGATCTCCCATCTGCTGGTCTGAAGTTGGTGAGTCACAGATTACTGGTCCGAAATTGATACAAGAAACAACAGACAAAATTCATAAGATCCGTGATAACTTGGTCGCTGCTAGAAATCGTCAAAAGCATTATGCTGACAAAAGACGTAAGCCCATGGAATACAATGTCGGTGATCTCGTACTTCTTAAGGTATCACCTTGGAAGGGAGTGATTCGCTTTGGAAAGAAAGGGAAGCTAGCACCTCGTTACGTGGGTCCATTCAAAGTGCTCGAATGAATTGGAAAAGTGGCCTACAAGCTTGAACTACCTCAAGAGCTCAGCAATATACACCCGACGTTTCATGTTTCAAATCTCAAGAAATGTCTTGCCGATGAAAATCTCCACATCCCACTCGAGGAAGTCCAGATTGATGAATCTATGCACTTTATTGAGAAACCTGTGGAAATTATGGATCGGGAAGTCAAACAACTCAAGCGTAGCCGGATACCTATTGTCAAAGTTCGTTGGGAATCTAAACGTGGCCCAGAGTTCACCTGGGAACGTGAGAACCAAATGAAATCCAAGTACCCTCATCTTTTCATTTCAGCCTCCTCGTGATTTAAATTTCGGGACGAAATTTTCTAAAGCAGGGGAGACTGTAACATCGCGTATTTTGTTTAATAAAAGTTAAATTTTATTCGTCGATGTTGATAATTACAATAATTATAATAATAATAATAATAATAATAACAATAATAATGAAAATAACAATAATAATAATAATAATAACAATTGTTTATAAAAATATATTTTTAAATCAAGTGCAGGGGGGTATTTTGTAATTTATGAAACTTAAAAATTAAGTTTCTAGCATAAAATGTTAACCTTCAAACCGCAGGGATGAAATGTGTAAAATTTTTAAACCCAGCCCCCCTTCCCCGTCGCCTCTTCTCCGGCCGTATTCCGGCCGTATTCCGGCGATACCAAACGCTCAAAATCGAGCGGTTTTCATTCAAATTAAAGGTCCCGACACCCTTTAGACCAAGATTTGAACACAAGGACCCACACAATTTGAAAAATGAGCTCGTTTACAAGTTCAAAATCGAACCCGCTCATCCCATTCAAAATCAAATTTGAATTGAGCTCGTCCGCTCAAATTACACCTAAATAATAGATGGTAAACCTCCATAATCGAACACACAAACTTCCTGTAATCTCAATTTGATCAAACACACACACATACATCGAAATCAATCATCGTCTTCATCGCGACCTGCAACTCACTCGAAGCTTACCTTCGGAGCTTCAAAACCTGAAATTGATAAGGGGCTTCTACTCTTGATCATCATCCGAAGCTTCATACCAAGTTAATTTGATTATAATTACGGTTTGAGCATCGTTCGATTGGCACCTAGTCGCGGACCTGTTCTTCATCGAGTTCATCTCCAATCGATCATCATACGGGTAATTAAACATATCAACACACTCGGTTTTTCATGGGGATCAAAAGCCCCATGAATCTAATTGTTAACAAACTCGAATTGAACCTCAATTTGATCGGATTCGAACTAGGGTTCATCCGATTTTGGGGGTTAACTTGAGTTGTGTTTAAAATCAATTAAAAACAGTTTCAATTGCGGCTATAAGCCTTGGCTCACCGGTTCAGTGCATGCTTACAAACCAGGAGGTCCCGGGTTCGACCCCGGGCCACCTCACCCAATTTTTTTAAAGCTTTTTAAGCTTTATAAAAATTCAGAAAAAATCCCTAAAAATTACAAAAATGTTTTTACAAACATTAAAAATTTTTAAACAACTTAATTATTTTTCTGAAATTTATTTTAACATTTTATCTATTTTATTAAATGTTTTAAATAAATAAAAATTACAAATATTACAAAATTTTAATAAAAATAAACTTTTAATAACAATTTAATTTATTAAATTATTATTGGACACTATATTACTTTTAAGATAATTATATATGTTTTATAGATTCACAGATTATTTACAAAACATCGTTTTGTATTACTTAAATAATTAAATATTTCAAACAATTATATCGTATAATTAATTAATAAAATTAATTATTTTTCCAAACTTTAACAATAAATCAAACGATTATGCGTATTAATCCATTTATTCTAAACATAATCATTTTCAATAAATTCATTTTATTTATTTCAAAACATTTCAACTAAATAAATTATTTAATTTAAACTACCATTCAAAACCAAATGGAAACCCTAATACATTCCCAAATTCTCAAATTACTATTATTCTAATTCAAGGCACCGTTCCTTAGGTTAATCATAAGGAAATCGTAGGTGTCTAATCCATCACGTCCGAATTCCAATCTCATCAATCAAGTGAGTATTCATATCCCCTTTTTATATCATTTCCTATTTGGGGGAAATCATGTGATACAATACATTCAAACATGATATTCTATTGTTGTTTCATTCTAAATTCAATTCAAGACAGGTTATGTTATTACTTGCAATTACGTGAACATACTATGCTAAACTGGACGACAATAAAACCCTAATTCAATCAATCAATCCTGGTATCAATGGTAGATCTACTGGTTTGGACAACCCACCCCATATGAATAGTCGAGTGGTGATTGTGCCAGAGGCAAGAGTCAATCTATGGTGTATGTGTGGAGTCTATTATATGCAAGTGTCAAGTCATGGGGTTTCTATTGTGTCGGTTTATCTATATGCTTTACTATTGCAATATAAGTCTTAATGTTACCTTGTGAATTGGATTATTCTCAATCAATCAATCAATCTATATGTATATTCAAAACTGTGACTACTCACCAGCTAACTCGTTAGCTGACCTTATTTTCTCACATGATTTCAGGTTAAGCGAGATAGTGGACTTCTACCTGCTCATTTAAGACCCGGACTTAGTTAAAATAAAAGACAATTACTATTTGTGGTTTCAATTGTTGTATTTGTGTATGTTGAACTTATATTATCTTGTAATCTGATTTTAATATTATTTCCACTATTAGACAACCATGTGTTATGAACAATCAATCATTCCCTCGTCCGCTCCGATGATTCCGCCGTCGGTCGGGGTGTGACATCACCCGAGCTGTTCGAAAGGTTCTAACACCTAGGAATCCTTTAACCACGTATTCAAACACATATAAACACACATAAGCACATAACCGAGGCATTATCTGGGCAAAAACAACTTAATTTTACTAAATCTTACCCTCAATTCAGTGTTCTTCTTGTTTTTCTTCAAATGTTCGAATCCTTGCTCTTTCTCTCTCTAGAAAATACGAATGAGAGGATATGCAGACAACATGGGCTGCCATGCCTCCCTTTTTGTACAAATTAAATGTAAATTTTGTGCTCTTGCCACTTTTGCCCCCTCCACTTTAGGTTGACTTGCATTTCCTTCTTTTTCTTTCTCTTTTATTCTTTTAATTTCTTTAATAAGAAATTACGGGTGTTACACACAGACATGGTGCCCTCTCGTATATGGTTCTCAGTGAGTTGAGCGGTGATAGTGATGGCTTCCTCTAAGGTCGTGGGTTGACTACCCACCACAGTATCTTGGATTTGGGGTGGTACACCCTTTATGAACTTCTTAATGTTACGGGGGACAGTGTCGACCATATGGGGCAGTAGTAAACTCAACTCATGATGTCTGGTTGAGTAGGCCAAATGGTCACCACCATCTTGCTTCAAGTTCTAAAACTCTTCCTCCAACTTTTGCAGTTCGCTTCTCGGATAGAACTTCGCGATGGCGATGTTCTTGAACTCCTCCCCACTTAAGGCCAAGATTGCGTCGGGGCCTCGGTTTCTCTTTTCGCTGTTCCACCATGTTAAGGCCCTTTGCTGCAGCACACTGGTGGCATACCTCACCTTGAGTGCTTCGGGGCACTCACAGTTGACGAAGGTGTTCTCCATCCCTTCAAACCATTCTAAGAGACTGGTGGCACCTTCCTTGCCACTGAAACTGGGAGGCTTGCATGAACTAAAGTGCTTGAAGGTGCAGGACTGGTTGTTACGGCCTTGGTTTGCACTATTTTCCCCTTGGCCACTGCTGTTGTTCGCGACGTTGGCGATCATAGTGCTGCTGAGTTCAGCCATCATAGTCAGGATGACCGCAGCCATTTGCCGGGCAATCATGGCGGCAAGCTTACGGTCGGATCTTCCTCGGTTTCCGTGATGGCGAGACATGCTGGAAAATACGAATTGGATTAGGAAGGGGTAAAAGGACAATAAGGATAGATAATTAAAATAAGAATCATGAATTATACGGAATGTCTTAAGTCGGTAACGTATCACCATTTGGAAACGTTGACCCGTCAAGGTGAATTGACCCAATCGCCTCAGAAACTTGTGTATGCTGGCCACAGTTTATCACTCATCCCAGAATTCCCCAGGTAAGCATGACTGGTCCCGTAGGATTTATACGAAATGCTTACCTTAGCCCGAGGGCCTTTTGCCAGGAAAATCAGGATACAGGTGTCTATGTACCACACTAGTTCTTTGGTTCATGAAATCAAAACCTTAATGAGATATTTATAAGATTAGAAATAAAGTCTAAGGAAGTCTTATCAATAAGTTCTACTCGACGACGAGAATAAGTGTAAGAAGTAGCAATTGCCAGGGAGAATCAATGTTCATGATAAGTCTAGGGAAATAAGTAACAATGTTTAGACAATCCTATGCTAAGGTATCAAATTGCACATAAGAAGGCATAGCGTTAGGCAGCATGCAAACAATATGTATGTATTCATAAGAATACTATTCTATAAGGATCATGCATAAACTATAGTCTAGGTCACCATTTCTAATAACCTAAATCCCTATAGTTATGGGCTCTGATACCAATCTGTCACACCCCAACCTTGACGGCGGAAACGTCTAGATGTGAGGGTTAAGATTGTTCACAACCACATAACGCTATATGTAAATGTAAATATTAATATTATAAGTTTCAACAGGAAATACAAACATAAGTCTCAACCATGAAATAAGTTCAAACATAAATCAAAACATAACATAACGTTTTATTTATTTAACTAGGTCCATGTCCTAGTTTTATTGCAAGCTTCAAAAGACCACTTTAAACTTGAGGGTTACCTGAAACATGATAAAAATAAAAGGTCAACTAAAAATAGTTGGTGAGTTTCCAAGGTTTTTCATACATAATATGAAAAGATTACAAGTAGCAATTCATGTCATAGGTTATAAGCTAGTAAGGTTATAGAACACATATCTTTACAACCAAACCTCGACTTGATTACAAGTATATAAGATTGGCTAAGTGTATTTGGTTCCCTAGTGCACAAGCATACGGCTCCTAGGAGTCGGCAATACATCGACTTTAGCACCAAATAGGCTTGTCAGGCCCAAAGATCTAAGACGTCACCGGGCTAGCAGTACTTAATGATTGTAACAAACTATGTATCTCATATAATCACTTACAACACACAAATAACCATGACAAAATATAAAGATGAATTGCAAGTGCTTTACAAGTCTCAAATGTTTATAAGTGTATGATGTATAAGTATCATGTTTCACCCCAAAATAGTGTGAAATAAAGTAAATAGGGGCAAGAAAAACTCACATGACAAATAAGTATAAGTATGACGACTAATAAGAATAATAAGCAACGTTCCAACGTAAACCTTCACGAGATACCTAAATATATATATATATATTCTAAGATTTAGGTTAATAATAAGGTTTAACGATTAAACGCGAACTAGGGTTTCAATAAGAATTTGGGGTTTTTAATATATAAGTAAAATTTTAATAATAGAATCTCTTATATTTTAATTCCATGAAAAATATTATTTCATTTAAATAATTTCACGTAATTGAATTATTTATAAGAACGGGTAAACTTAAATATAAAGTGTAAATAATTTCTATAATTATTTTAAATAACAAGATTAAACTATAATTAAAAGTAACATTTGGACCAATAATAATTTATTAATTTAAACCATAATTTAAAGTCCATTTTACATCAAATATCCAAAAATAACCTTTGTTATAATGTTTTATAAATATTAAAATTTAAAGAAAAATTGCAGAAAATTATTTGATGATTTTAAAAATAAACAAAGTTTACAAAAATGATTTTTATAATTTTAGAAATTTTCTATAATTAATTTAAAGCTGAAAAAGCTATTAAAAAATAATGGGGGTGTCCGGGTTCGAACCCGGGACCTCAGGTTCATCATGCGCGTGTGTAACCAGTAAACCAAGGCCGTAGCCGCGGTTTACTTTGGTTTTGAAATCTTTTAAACACCAATAGCAATCCATTCCCAATTCATATAAACCCTAGATTCGGTTTGATCCGAATTGAACCCCAATTTGATGATGTTTACCGAAATAAGCATAGGGCTTTTAATCCCCAGATGTAATCGAGTAGGTAGTAGTGTTTAATTACCAGATTGGAGACCTAATTGACAAGAACAGATGTAGGTGAGGTCACGACTGGGGCTTGGACTCGTTTGATGTGGAATTGTTGTTGTTAATCAAATTAATTGTGAGTAAAGCTTTGTGTGATGTTCCTGGTTCTAATCCATCAATCAATTGAAGTTTAGAAGGCTCGGATCAAGGTCTTCGACTGGGTTGCAGGTCGCGACCGAGGATGATGATCGGAGATGTGTTTTCGTGTGTTTTCAGGTGCAATTGAAAGTGCTATTAGTTTAGGAACATATAAACGATCGTTTTGGTTAATTTAATTGCATTATTGTGGTTTAGTGCGCGTTCGTGGTGGGTGGTCGGCCGAAATTGGGGAAGAAGATGCGGGGTGGGGTTGGTTTTTCAAAAATTACACAAATGGTCCCTGTAGTTAGGCTTGTTATCATTTTATGCTTAAAACTCTATTTTAAAGTTTAATTAATGACAAAACAACCCCCCACTAATTTTAGTTAAGTTTTAACTCTTTTAAGTTAATAATTTTTTTATTAAATTATTAATATTAGTATCATCATTATTATTGTTTTTATAAATATTATCACTAATATTATTATTATTATGATGATTATTATTATTATTATTATTATTTATAATTAATATTATTATTTAATTGATTTAGGAACTTTAAGTAAACAAGGAATGAAATAAAAATAGCCCATAAAGTTTCATAAATGGCATAAATAATCCTTTTTAATTTAACGAAAATACGAGATGCTACAAGAATACCGAAACTTGTCTCGAATCCAAATTCTTGGCATTCCTAAATAATATATCCCTAAAATATACTCTAAAACTTTATTTTTCGTGTAAAAAGATGATTTTAAGTATATTGTTGATGAGCTATTGATCTTAACCATAAGATGATTTATGTTTATTCATAAATTTATCATCTCTATTATTCCCTTTGATATTATCAAGCGTCATAATTTTCATGCTAAAATAATATAATAACAATATATAAAATAGCTTCAAAACATGTTTCTTGCTAGTGAACCGTTAAAAAAATACTTTTATTATAAGCCCTAAATAATTTTTATATGCCTATCGACAAGAAGTTTGTTATAGTAATCTGTTCTCTATAACTTAACAGAACCGATTGCGAATTTTGTACAGCAATTTTGTGTGAAATATTAACCTTTTATGATTTATAGATGAATAGCAAATTTGACTAGTTTATTGTATAATATTTATGTTAACAGAAAGATATCATATTAAAATATTATATTTATGTATTATCTATTAAATAATGTAATCTTGTCAGGAGCAAACATAAAAAAGGTGTTTATTGCTATGAGTGCCATAAATTGAAAGTGATGAATAGTCGTACTCACTATCAATGTAACATTACTCTCATGTTTGTACAAACGGATACATATAATATGGGAAGGTTAACACGATGAGATTTTGAGAATGTAAAGATAAAATGATGGGAAAATAACTAGAAAAAGTTTTGTTGCAATACTAATAATAAATATGATTTTCCATTAAATGTAAACATAAATAATTATATTTGTATATGAGATACTTATTACACTTAATGCTCACTATCACTTAATGCTCACTATCACTTAATGCTCACTATCACTTAATGCTCAGACTTTGAAGAACAAAACACCCCACCACCAGACCACAATAGAGTGGTTGAATTCGCTTTTAAACAACAAACAATTAATTGATATGAACAGCCCAAAAACAAGATACGAACACCCATATTAGATCCTTTGCTATTAGACAAATATAACTAACACGAGATTAATGTTATAAATAAAATACTATAAATGAAATAGTAACAAGAATTGATAAACAGATTGCATAGTCCACCCGTCCATATATTTGACAAACAGTTCATCCACTTGCTATAACAATAATTTGTAACTCCAAATAATTTTTATACTTGTCCGTATTTGGGGAGCATGTTTCAGATATTGTGTAGTAGTAATTTGAACACGAAATCTCTGACAATAAGCGGTTTTCAACCACATTCTATTGCAACACGACAATGAACGAGCTAAGATGATTGAAATTTCTTTCAACATCTTCATCACAAAATGACACGTCCTGCAAAGTGGGGATCCACATTTTTATTGTTGAGGTTAGGAAAATATTGAAAAGTTTTTATTTTTCAAGGGATACAAAAGTATCATTTATATGGTTAGTGACGGAGCTTGAAACTATTTACAGGGGGAGGGGGCGAAAGTCTCAAAACTTAAACCAAAGAGGGTCGGACTTTATACTTATAAATTTTCGGACAAAATACACGTAAATTTTTACTTTTGAACGAAAAAACAAGGAGGCCGGGGCCCCCGGGCCCCAAGTAACCTTCGCCTATGTATATAGGAGACTGTTATGTTTTATAGGTTAATCTTTGTAAATTCTATCAAGATATATATATGAAAATGGACTCTGAGAATTTCATCAAGAATGTGTAATTAGAGGAAAATTTGAAATGGCATTCTCAAATGATTGAATTTAAGATTCATATGGGACCGGTAGTAATTATTTGAAACCGTTTATTGACCCACTAAATAAAAAGTTATGGATCTGTCACTGATTTACAATCGCAAAATTCTAATTGATTTTATATGTCAAGATGAATAGATGATTAACAAAGAAGATGGAACTATTGTGTTTGGTGTTAGAAAGGACGGGAAAATTAGAAAGATAACGAGAGATTAAAAAATTAAAAAATAGCATCAGACAAATTAACAATATGGCACTAGTGTAGAGAGAAAAGAAAATAAACGGAAATTTACTCCTCATTAGAAAGAAACAACTACTACACATACATCATATATGTGCAAATTCAGTTCTTATAGATGAAATTATATTTTAATATTGAAAAATAAATATTTATATTTTAAATATGTCATCCGGAGTATCTAGTATACAAAAAAGATTTAATAATTGAACTTTCATTTTTCTATAAGAAGTGAAATTGCATCCGTATGAATTGGTTGTTCGCTTAAAATGAAAAGGGTTGTAATATTTAAACGCTTCAGAGTTTTAAATCAACACGTCAAAATTTTATATGGGTCGTATAGTACCATACGCGTCGTATACATGAGTCTTATAGCCCTATACGGGAGGTATACCTCCTCTTACAACTCTCTGAATTTTTACTCGTATTCAGTGTCGAAATTTGCTATACGCGTCGTATAGCACTGTATGTGTCGTATAGGAATATATGATCCGTATAGGTCTCTGATAGCTCCCCCTTACTTTTTCTTGTTTTTAATATTTTCGATCCTATACACTACTTATAATGTTATACGAAACGTATATGGTGGTTTCAATTTATAACGATAGGTGTCGATATTTTAGTATACAATGAAAATTACCAAAAATTCTAAAAGAATGGTGTATTAATTAAAAGTAGAGTAAATTACCATTTGCATCCCTGACGTTTGTTCATTTTAACCACTTGCGTCCCTGCGGTTTCAAAATTGCCATCCGGCCCCTGACGTTTCATGTTATCTTCATTTGAGCCTATACGTTTCATTTTTATATCCATTTGAGTTCAAATAGTTAACACCGTTAATGTTTCTGTTAAAATTATTATAAAAATGACGAAACTACCCTTAAAATTAAATAATAACAATAAAACCCTTGTGGGTCCCATCCATCAACATCATCTCTTCAAACCATCACCACCATAACCACCCCTATCACCACCACCACAACCACCCAGTTATCACCACCAGCACCACCGCAGCCCTTATCACCAGCACCGCCGAATCAGAGACTCGGGCTTCGTAGGACCCTGTTAAGAGTATATTCGATGATTTGATGTCGCCATGGGAGACCGTCGCAGATAATTGTAACATTGATGTGATAAACTGATAATTTACCATGTAACAGAGCAGATAAGCTTCCCATAGGCATGTGATCATAAACAAGAAGCTTTTCATCCCCATTGCAATAATAAGCTCTTAATGGGACCAAATTCTCATGATCAATGGCACCAACACCTTCAATTTTCTCCCTGAAATCCTTATCCGCCATTGTTACATCCTTCAACCTTTTCACAACCACTGCAAATCCCACCTCCAGCAACGCCTTATATGCAGTCCCAAACGACCCTTTGCCCAAAACCTCTGCAGAAGCACGTAACAAATCATCCAAATTGAATTCACCTAACTCCTTGTTCTTCTTGAAGAACACTAGCTTCTTACTCACCTCACCGGATTTCCCCTTTGCACCACTACCCACTGCCGCTGTTAACGACGGTAAACTGTCACCATTCTCGATCGACTTCGAATTCGATATCGATTTCTCATTCTCACTGAGCATTTCAATTTCAACATGCTCTGTTTTCCCCAAATCCTTTGATGTTGTGTTCTCCTTTTGGCTTCTCTTCTTACAACACAAAAAGAACAAAATTACCAAAATCAACAGAAGACCCAGCACAGATCCAAACGGGTCAAGTTATTCACCGAATTCGGAACCTCACCGGAGAAATTGTTGTTGGCGAAGCTGACCCTCACGAGATTGACCATCTGGGAAAACGAATCTGGGATCTCGCCGGAGAAAAGATTGTCTTGAAGGAAGAGATTCCTGAGGTTAACGAGGGTGAAGATGTCGCGTGGGAGTCGACCGGAGAGAGCGTTGAAGCGGAGGCTGAGGGTGGTGAGTTGGGTGAGGTTGCCGAGGGTGTTGTCCGGTAGCTCGCCGGAGAGGCCCATGCCGGGGAAGTGGAGCTCGACGACGCGGTGGGTGGTGTTGTCGCAGATGACGCCGGGCCAAGTGCAGACGACGCGGTGGGTGGTGTTTTCCGGCGATGAAGAGGGAGGAGAGGGTGAGGAGAGTGAAGAAGATGGGGGTCTTGAAGGAAGAGATTCCTGCCTTTAACGAGGGTGAAGATGTCCTACAAAGTTTTTTAAAAAAAATTATTATTGAGGGGCAATTTAGTCATTTCACACAAAGTTAACTGGGCAATTTAACGGAGTTAGTCATTTGGATTCAAAAGGGGATAAAAATAAAATGTTAAGGGGCGATTCAAGACTTTGAAACTATAGGGACGCAAGTGGTTAAAATGAAAAAACGTCAGGGATACAAATGGTAATTTACTCTTAAAAGTATTTTCCCTCCACCAGTCTGTCAATACATGTGGGCCTAGTAGTCAGACTACTCAGAAGTCAGACATTGTCAATATAATATATTAAGGGTCCTAATAAATAGACACTCACTTTTTTAAATCGACACCCCCATATACGTCACGTATGGGTCCATACGCGGCGTATAGGGTCGAATGCACTGAAAACGAGGAAAATTCAGGGGGGGGTCAGAGAGCTATACGCCTCATATAGCCCTATACGACCCCCCTATACGACACATATAGGTCTATACGACGCGTATAGCTAATTTCGACACTGACTACGAGGAAAAATTCAGGGGCCTGTCAGAGGGGTTATACGCCCCGTATAGGGCTATACTACCCCCCTATACGACGCGTATGGGGCTATACGACCCGTATAGAAATTTTAGGGTGTTGATTTAAAATAATGGAGTGTCTATTTAAAAGGACCCTATATTAATTTTAACACGTTTTAATTTTTGTAAAACGATATTACTGTTATGCACTTAATTTTAAGAGTAAATTACATTTTTCGCCTTTAGGTTTTTAGTAAATTTCACGTCATTAAACTAAATAAATTATAAAAAACATCATTTATGTTTAAAAAAACTTGCATGTTTCATCCTATCCTCTAACGGACGTTAAATTTGATTGTTAAGTCAGGTCACGTGCCTGACACATGAAGGTAGTTTGATCTTTTTACCCTTATTATTAAAACCTACCCTAACCCAACCCAGCCCAGCCCAGCCCAGCCCAGCCCAACCCAACCCAACCCAACCCACATCTCTATTTCTCTTTCGACCCTCTTTTTCTCTATCTTCACACAAGAACACAACCATCTACCTACCGCCACCACCCGCCCACCGCCACCACCCGCCCACCGCCGCCGCCACCTTCACCTCTTCTTCTTCTTCGCATCCTTACCAACCCTACCCTCACACTCACTTCTTCTTCGCATGTCACCATCACCACTAATCTCAAACCATCATCTAACAAACAGACCGCCACCAGTGCACGGCCACACCCATGCCTTCACGCCGGCTTCGACATTCTCTACCATCACCACTTTCACACACGTTGTCTTCCCCAAAACCGTTTTCTCTGATAAAGGGGCATTGAGGCGA
Source organism: Flaveria linearis (assembly GCA_024085815.1). Lineage (NCBI taxonomy): Eukaryota > Viridiplantae > Streptophyta > Magnoliopsida > Asterales > Asteraceae > Flaveria > Flaveria linearis. The sequence continues at coordinate 110,362,562 of CM044001.1, read as the reverse complement.
CGACCATCGACAGTGATCCTATGGTGGCGGCTTTACAGTGGCAACTGATGGGCGGTGTTCTTTGTGTAATTGAGTGTGTGTAGAGAGAGAGAGATAGAGAGATAGAGAGAGTTGAGGGTGGGCCGGCCGATGATGGCGGGGGAGTGGTGGTTGCGGACACGACGGAGGGGTAGTGGCAGTGGCGGCCATGCAGGATGAGGAGTGGCTGTGAAAATTTCATATTAGAGTAAATTACCATTTGCATCCCTGACGTTTTCCCATTTTAACCACTTGCGTCCCTGCAGTTTCAGAGTCTCGATTTGCCCCCTAACGTTTCCTTTTTATCTCCATTTGAGTCCAAAACACTAACGGCGTTAGATTTTTCCGTTAGTTTTTATAAAATGACAAAAATACCCTTGTAATTTCAGGGATGCAAAATGTAAATTTACTCTTAAATAAAAACCCCTATCCCATCCCTCCCTTCCATCTTCTCTCTCTCTATCTCTTCTTTCTTCACTGACAGCGGTGGTGGTGGTGATGGGTCACGATGGTGGTGATGGGGTTCGCGATGGTGGTGATGGGGTTCGCGATGGTGGTGATGGGGGGATGCGGTGGTGGTGCTGATGGGGGCTGCGGTGGTGGTGGTGATGGGGGCTGCGGTGGTGGTGGTGATGGGGGGCTGCGGTGGTGGTGGTGATGGGGGGCTGCGGTGGTGGTGGTGATGGGGGCTCCGCCCAACTCCGGCAACCCACCGCCGGATTTCCCCTCCGACGCCACCCACATCTTTCCCTATTTCTTGATCACCAAACCCCCTAAATCTTTCCCTGAGCTTCGATCTAATCGAACTCATCTTCTCCCACCTCCCCCTCTGATTACTCATCTATTGCTCCGCCGTCTGCAAGCTCTGGCACTCCGTTGCCACCGCCGCACCACCGTCCTCCGCCACCACCACCCCATGGTTTTTCTTCTACGGCCGAAACCACATCTTCGACGAAAAGAACCAAGCATCCGCATTCGACCCACATGCCAACGAATGGATCAAACTCCCTTCAACCTTCTTCCCCAATTCAATCTCACAAGAATCCTCCTTCATCGGCTCTGGTGGCTTCTTCACCACCGCCACTAACAACTTCAGCTTTTCCCCAATTCTAAAACCCTCGTGGATCGAAACAACCCCCTTAAAATTCTCCCAATTAAACCCTCTCATCAGTGTCATCAACCCTACTATTCAATCCCTAATTTGCCCCCAAATCATCGTCGTCGGTGGAGTCAGCTTCATCAGTGGGAGTGTTGGTGGTGAAGAAGAAGATGGATGGATGGGTCCCACAATGTTTATTTTTTGTTTTTAGTTAAAGGGTAATTTTGTCTTTTCAACAATAATTTTAACAGAAAAATTAACAGCGTTAGTCATATGGACTCAAATGGAGATAAAAATTAAACGATAAAGACTCAAATGAAGATAACATAAAACGTTAGGGGGCAGATGACAATTTTGAAACAACAGGGACGCAAACGGTTAAAATGAGAAAACGTCAGGGACGCAAATGGTAATTTACTCTTCATATTAACTAGTATGTAAGAGAGAGAAAGAGAGAGAGAGTTAAGTGAGTTATGTTATTGTATAGAGAGAGAGTGTGTGTGTGAGAGTGAGAGAGAGAGGGGGAGAGAGAGAGAGAGAGTTAAGGTGGGGTAGGATGAGCCGATGAGGTTTAACAAATGTAAAAAGACCAATTCCCTCATGTGCCTCGCACATGACCTGACCTAATGGACAAAATTAACGTTCGTTAGTGGAAAGGACGTAAACTGTAACAAAATATAATCATAAAGGATGTTTACTGTAATTTTCTTAGTTTAATGACGAAACCTGAAATTTTACTATAAAAATAAAGGACAAAAAGTGTAACTTACTCTAATTTTAAATTATACTTTGGATGTATATTACACTTGTAATTTTGGACATATAAATAAGTGACGTTTTTAGAGCTTTGCTTTTTTAATGAGTGTTAGGGTGTGATTAGTTAGAACCGATTAAAATAACATTTATTTCTTTAAAGCAGTATCGCACATTTGGAATTCAAATAAAAAATGAGTATGTTTTTAGAGCTTTGCTTCTATTACAGGCAAGTGGTTAACACACATACATGATATTAAATTGGGATATTTCCATATTTTTTAGTTTTAAAATGATTACCTACATATTTAATTATTTTTTATTAAAATATATAATAATGGACTCTGAAAATTTCATCAGGAATGTGTTGTTAAAGGAAAAATTAAAATGACATTCAGAGAATTTAAGAATCATACATGACCGGTAGTAATTATTTGAACTTGTTTATTGCCCCACTAAATCAAACTGATTTACAAGGGGTTATTTATTTTCATTCTATCTATACATATGTATAGATGCAGGAAGAGAGATACAGAGAATAGAGTGTCACAATAACAAAACTAGATGTTTGTATAACCCAACCTGATTTACAATCTTTAAAAGTTCTGATCGATTTTGAATACCAAGACGACTAACAATGAAGAAATCATTGTGTTTTCGGTTAGAAGAACGAAACAATTGGAAAGAGAACAATATAAATAAATAAAATTAAAAGACTCATACGTGAATAACTATTTTACCTTTAAATTTTACAAACGAATTTCGTTTTTGATATGTTTGTATGCTTCTACTTCAATTATTGGTTTCGTTTTTTTGAATTCTTCTGTTTTGATAATATTTGTGTGGGTATTTCATCATCTTATTCGCTATGGTAGTGGTTCAATTTCTTCGAGGGTCTGTTGTTTCTTTTGAATGCCTTCACTATGCATTATGATTTATGAATGACTTAACGGAAAAAAATAGTTTTAAAAGATGAGGTTAAAGTTATTTATATATAATGTTTTGAATGTCTTCACTATGCATTATGGATGATTTACTGGGGGGTCCACTAGGCTAGCCGTCTCTTTTGATGTTTAACGTGCTTTTCATATATTAAAACAACAAAAATGTCGGTTAAAAGAAATAAAAATGAAAAAAAATCGAGCGGTCCAATAAAAACACATCATGTGACAAAGCCAACCAACAGTAAATAATACCGTTCAAATCAAATTCACAATACGAATGCTATAAAAACCAATGAAATTTTTCATCCTACATGGAAAAAAAATTCCTTAACTCAATTTGGATTGTTAAAATTATTAAACATGACTAAACTACACATACATTTGATTATTTGAAGAAAAGAAAAAAAAATTAAAATTACGGCTTATTACCTGCATACCATGCTGAGGTGACCGTAGGGTCATATTAACATGGTTTAGCTTACAGGACTTCGTTATACGTGTTGTAACGTTGAAACAAACATATTTAAATACTCAAGGAAAATATATGAAGTTGGAACAAATCGTTTTGAAGATTGAAACACAAATATAAACTTAGGTAGTAATTTAAATAAAAAAATATAAGAAGAAAAGGAAAAAAAAAAACTCAAAGATATGAAGACATAAAACACCCGCAAGATTCAAACCTTTAAGTTAACCTCAAAAACAAATAAATTTAACAATACTCGTATCCCAAAGAAAAGCCAAAAAAAAAACTTTCACCACTTTCGACAGGTGGAATCCTCTTCGACCTTGCTATTTAGGTATAGTAAATTAGTTTCAATTTTTTCAAACAAAATAAAAAGATATATTTATTAGTTTATATACGCTACTCACCGAGATTCATAAATCACAAGTACTGTATGTATATAATTGATTAATTAATTTCCGATACATTCATAGTTCACGTGAGGGTCACGTGTATGTCCACCTTGATAACATCGTCTACAAAGGGGCACGAACTAGTGATGCACTTTTACATACATACACACCCTGTGTGTATATACATACATCTCCTCTGTTCTTCATCAATCTTATAATCCAATTGAAGAACAATTCACACACTACACACTCACCAACACCCAATTGAAGCTGATAAGAGATTCGTGTTTATCACAACTGATTATTCGGTCAACCGACAACATAGGTGTGTTATCTCAATCCCTCGTAAAATTTCGTTTTCCAGTGACAATTTTGTTGGATTTAGACGTTATTATATGATTTCAGTGTGTGTTTATGGTTCAATTTTAGTGGGTTTAACGTATTTTCGATCGTTTCCACTTCAATTTCATTGATTCTTATACTAAAGCTATGTTGTGATTCATGGAAACCTATAAACCCTAGAAATTAAAAGAGAAAGCATGTTATTAGTTATTATTCTTTGTAATCCGTCAATACAGGGCTCTATTGTAGTATTGCTTCAAGCATTTGGCATTATGTTTTTTAGTTAACACAAATTTAAGTCGAGAAATGTGAGAATAATCGCGTGTATGTAGTATGTATATCGTTTAAAATAACATGTATAAGTGTCTATGCGGTCGTTGTAGTCTTTACTTAACTTTGATTATGTGTTAACAGCTGACATGTACCTTAACTTTTGGAAACATATTGGATTATGTTTTAAAGAACCTCAACCAACATGTAGTGAAAAATGTACTTTTTATGTTTCACATTAAAAATACAATATGGATCATGTTACTAATCTAATGTTACAACTTTGCATATTCAAATAAGTTTCTATCTAAGGTACTATATGATAATCACTGGCATGTTTTAAGGAACTCAAGTTAAGTGAACATATATATATTTGTTTCTATTTTGAGGGGCCTTGTAATGTGGTCCTAAAACAAAATCAGAGTTAAAATGTAATGTATGGATCATGGTTTTTGAAGGCATGAGGCCTTAGACAAAAATGGGCATGAAGGGGGTGTTTGGGATTGCTTTTTTTAAACTTGTGATTATAACTTAGTAAGATCTTGGAATTGTTTATAAAAATAGTCATTTTGGGCTTATTTACACACAGAATGATACGTTAGTGTCCATGTCGAAGAGTTTTAAGCTCAATAGCAATGAAACACGCAAAATTGTTTTTTGGGCATGCTTAAACATGTGATGATACACCAAGTTTTTACCCTTGTTGCAATGAAATACGCAAAATTGTTTCGTGCATTTACTTTTATGGTCGCGTATCCTCATTTTTGCCTTGAAATGAATGCTACTGACCAACTATATAACTTATTTTTATCTATAAGGGTTGCATATCTACTTCTCATGTATCACTATTTTCTTATATGTGAAATAAAGTAGGTATATGAAATTATTTAGTGTATGTGATACTTATAGATGCATAATTTGGTCTGACATGATAATTGATGTATAACTTTACACAAAAAATGTTCTTTTTTATTTTCTCTTTTTAGATTACATGTGACAAATTTCCCAACAATCCACTAAATAAAAAGTTGAGAATGAAGCATAGTTGAAGATTTTATAGCAAAATCATGATAGCAAGCATCTGGGCCACAGTATTTCTTGAACGTGGCGCCATAGGGTTCCTAAAATTCTCAAGGGGTTCGAAGGAAATCTTTGTTTGCTAGTATTAGATCATGGAAATATGTTTTAAAATGACCATTTTTTGAATGATTATGTACTTCTTGTTGGCAATTAACCATCAATTTATATTTAAATTTACTCAGTTTTGCATTTTTCAGACGATCAGAGTACTTAGTCAATGATATTGGCACCAACTGCGAAAAATGGATAATCTAAATAGCGACGTCTTTTATAATATTTTGAGACGACTAGATGGTGCAACGCTAGCTAGTGCTGCATGTGCTTGTGCGGCATTCAAAGCCATCTCACAAGAAGAAAGATTATGGGAAGATGTTTGTGCTTCAATGTGGCCTTCAACAAAGCAAGATGATGTAAAGAATCTAATATCATCAACAGGAGGGTTTAAAAAATTCTACGCAGATTGTTTTCCTTTTATCGTATATAAAAATGTTCCAGAGTTCAGTTGGAGAGACTACCCCGAGTATCCGGAAGAATGGACTGAAGCTGAATATTATGGTGATTATGATGAACTAGAAAACGTTGCGCCATCTGATTTTGTGTCGATTGTGGATATAAAATATAAAGAAAAAACTATATGTTCAAAGGTTCTTTGGGGCATACCGAATGCAACTGTTCACAACGGTTGGTTTTCTAACTGTCCTTTTAGAATCGATCTTTTAAATTATTCGTCTAGAGTTGAAGATCATGCAGGTATCATACTATAATCTACTTCCATTTACATTTTGGTCAAACACAACTGTTTTGACTTTTGACTAATGTTGACAAATTATCAATTTGTGTAGGTGAAGTTACTCTTTCTGTTTCTGATGGTCTGCCACCTGTTACCTCAATCGAACAAGAAAGAAAAGACGGTAAGCTCTGGGAAGAGCTTCATGACGGGATCAGGTTGAGCTGGATAATCGTCAACTCAAAATTCAA
>CM044001.1:110261220-110351220 GCA_024085815.1 Flaveria linearis | reverse complement strand
TCGGCATTGTCGATCCACTGCAGCAGCACGGGCAGCCGCATGATCAGCCACCACCCGACAAGCAGCCACATGATCAGCCGCCTCCTCAGCCACATCAGCCGCCTCCTCAGCCTCAGATCCCGCAACATATTTATAGAGAGGTGAGGCTGCCTGCACCGTGTGGAGACATTGTTGCAGGATATGTCTAGGAGCTTACGGCAGCAGAGTCGACGGCTCGATCGCGTTGAGGATCTGATGGAGTGGCAGGTTCAGTCAGAGATTGCGCGACGTTCTGGTACTGATCCTCCGCCGTTGCCACCGCCTCGAGATTACCCTGACTCCCCGTAGTTTTGCATTGTAATTTTTATTTTGTTATGTAATTTAAAAACTTTGTAAATATATTATCAGTTTATGTTTATCTTTTATGTTTATTATCAGTTTATGTTTATCTTTGTAAATATATACATACATACATACATACAGACATACAGACATACATACAGACACACATACATACATACATACATACATACATACATACATACATACATACATACATACATACATACATACATACATACATACATACATACGTACATACATACATACATACATACAGACATACAAACATACAGACATACAGACATACATACATACAGACATACAGACATACAGACATACATACAGACATACAGACATACAGACATACATACATACAGACACACACACATACATACATACATACATACATACATACACATACATACATACATACATACATACATACATACATACATACAGACATACAAACATACAGACATACAGACATACATACATACATACATACACAAATACATACATACACACATACATACAGACATACACACATACATACATACAGACATCCAGACATACATACAGACACACACACACACACACATACATACATACATACATACATACATACATACATACATACATACAGACATACACACATACATACATACAGACATCCAGACATACATACAGACACACATACATACATACATACATACATACATACATACATACATACACAAATACATACATACACACATACATACAGACATACACACATACATACATACAGACATACAGACATACATACAGACACACATACATACATACATACATAAATAATTTTAATTCAAATTGTATATATATTAAAACTCAAAAAATTAAAAAAAAACATATACATATATAAACTATACGCCGCGTATAGACCCATACGCGGCGTATAGCTCCTCCACGTACAGTGCTCTTGCGACCACATAGTGCTCATGCGACCAATTCTTTTGCACTATACATGGCGTATGGCTCCATACGCCACGTATAGGTGGTGTCAGATACATACAGACATACACACATACATACATACAGACATACAGACATACATACAGACACACATACATACATACACACATACATACATACATACATAAATAATTTTAATTCAAATTATATATATATTAAAACTCAAAAATTAAAAAAACATATACATATATAAACTATACGCCGCGTATAGACCCATACGCGACGTATAGCTCCTCCACGTACAGTGCTCTTGCGACCACGTATAGTGCTCATGCGACCAATTCTTTTGCACTATACGTGGCGTATGGCTCCATACGCCACGTATAGGTGGTGTCAGATGTACTTTTTGTACCATGTACGATTACAAGCAACGTATGGGCTCATACGGGGCAAACGTGGCAAGACTATACGCAGAGTATAGAACCATACGCTGCGTATAGGCAACTATACGTGGCGTATAGTCCCATACGCTACGTATAGTTGTCAGACGTCCTATAAAGCGTTTTTGTACTATGTACGAATATACGCAGCGTATAGGTGCCATACGTGGAAGACGTGGCAAGCCTATACGTAGCGTATAGTCCCATACGACGCGTATAGGGGCCATACGCCAGCCTATACGTGGCGCATGGACCCATACGCCACGTATAAATTATTTCAATATGACGTGACCCAAGATTCGTTTTCACCTATATAACAACGATTTCGATAACACTTTCGATATGCTTTCGATTCCTGTAAATCCCAAACGTATTTCTCTCTCAAAATATCACACTTTTTATTCGTTCGGTATGTCGTTTTGGGACGGTAACTATTTGTTTGGTGAATATTCAAATGAATATTCAAATGAATATTCGTTCGTGGTGGATAGTAATCAAGATGATGCGTACGTTCAATCTGCTTACGAGACAGGACTGCCAGATTTAAACCAATCGTATGTTCCCGATGATGAAGTTGAGTTTTGCCGAGAGTCAACTTACGACACGCAACAAAATAATATACTCTCGAGTGATGAAAAACAAACGACAAAAGTATCGTTTGAAACATCTCAAAATTTTTTATCTCTCGATGAGCTAGTCTGTTGGGCTGTTAATAGAGGACGTGATAATGGTTACGTTATTATTACACGAAGATCAAAGAAAAAAGAAGGTCAGGTCGTAAAGGTATGGCTTATCTGTGATCGTGCGGGCGAACACAAAAGTAAAGCAACAGTTAGACGATCTGGTAGCAAAAAAATCGGATGTCCTTTTAAATTAGTAGGGATATACGACAACAAACGTCGTTCGTGGAAATTAGAGGTGCGAAGTGACGAACATAACCATGATCCTGCTCAACATATGGAGGGGCATCCTTTTGTAAGAAGGTTTTCTCAAAACGAATACAATTTGGTGGAGCAGCTTACTGATCAGAACATGGAGCCTCGTAGCATCTTATCAGCTATTAAAAAGCAAAATCCTAATAACGCATCAATAACCAGAGACGTATACAACGCTCAATATAAGATAAGAAGTGAAAGAAAAGTCGGTGAAACACCAATGCAAGTCTTAGAAAACCTTTTATCTATTAAAAGGTACGTTTATTACACCCGATGTTTTTTTTTTCAATAGACTTAATTAAAATGAAGCCTAACTTGTATTTGTATCCTCACTTAACAACATCAATTTTCCTTCCTTTTTCTATTAAAAGGTACGTTTATTACACCCGAGAAGATCCCGATACTAATGTCGTAGAAGATATATTTTTTTGTCATCCTAAATCATACGACACTTGGCGTGCATTTCCGCACGTGCTGATGATAGACGCTACATATAAAACAAACATGTACAAGCTTCCGTTTGTTCAGATTGTTGGTGTGACCTCCACACACAAGACATTTTGTGTTGCTCATGCGTTTATTAGCAAAGAACGGGAAGATAATTTTGAATGGGTGCTTAATAGATTGAAAGATACGTTAAGCAAGTGTATGGAGCCGCGCGTCATAATAACAGACAGAGATTTCGCTTTAATGAACGCATGTGTTAAAGTGTTTCCGAATGCTTCAAAGTGTTTATGCAGGTGACATATTGATGAAAATATCGCGAAACACTGTAAAGCAAGTTTTACAAAAGATGACTGGAGAAAGTTTAAATATGCATGGGCACGTTTGTGTGAGTCTCCCACGGCGGAGATTTACGAGTATAACTATAACCTTCTTTACGAACGATTAGTTGAAGCGAATCGAGAAAGTAAGTTTTTATTATATTTTAATTATGTTTTATTATATTTTCAATATATAATTTAATTATGTTTATTATATTTTCAGAGGTATTGTCATATATAAACAGAAACTGGTTAGAGAGTTACAAAGAAATGTTTGTATCAGCCTGGACTAACTTGAACCGCAATTTTGGCTAACGCACAACAAATAGAGTGGAGAGTCAACATGCAAATTTAAAAAGATATCTTACATCAAGAAATAGCTCACTGGATAGACTTGTGGAGTTTGTAGATCAATTGATGAACGCACAAGAGGTAAATTTAAAAGAAAACTTTGAGACAAGCAAAATTAAAACCATGAATCATCATAAACTTCCGCTATTTGATTACTTAAGAGGCAAGGTTTCACACATAGCTCTTGATTTATTAGTTGCCGAAAACACTAAAATGCATGTGATGCGCTCTGCAAATGCAACATGTGGTTGTCATCTTTTCACTAGTTGTGGCTTGCCTTGTGCTTGTCGGCTGGAAAAATATGAACATTCTGGTAATAGTCGCTCCATCATTATCATTTTTCTATTAAAGTGACAAATTATGTATTAATTTATACTTTATAATGCAGGCACTAAAATTCCATTAGATGCAATTGACGTATTTTGGACGAAGCTTGATAACATTAAGCCATCATATACGGTGGATGAAAAAGTTGATGTTGAAGAAGAAATGGAACGGGTGAAACAACAAATAATGACACAACCCGCAGCTGTAAAATTTAGTTTGGTGGAAAAAATAAAAAAAATTGTGTATCCATGGAAAAATAACAAAAAAGCGCCTGTTGTTCAAACAGATATTCGCAGTTGTCCAACGTTAAAGGTTCAACAACAAAAGTACGACACTCAACAAAGTACGTGCGACATGCCGAGACATAGCTCGTTTATTGCGTCTCATATTTCCGGAAGAACAAGTTCAGCTGTAAAGCCCCAGAAGCCTGCCATGCAACGTAGTCGTTCAACGTCATCTAAAGTATCACGGGGTACTAATGAGTTTTCTTCGATTGTCGGAGATCACCAATTAAACAATATAAACAGGTTAAAAAATTGGATTCCGTCAATCTTTCATCAGTATATTTCACGTATACGAGATGTCCAACCCGATGGGAATTGTGGTTTTCGATCAATAGCTTTAGGCTTAGGGTTTGACGAAAATAAGTGGATGTATGTGCGGACACAGCTTTTAGAAGAGTTGGACAGACATGAATTGGAGTACAGAGAAGTTTTCGATACTTTGTACCCCGGACAGTATAACGAATTACGTCACACCATCGATTGACAAAGTGTGGAACCTGCACCAGAAGAACATTGGATGATAATGCCGTATACGGGATTAGTGGTTGCTCAAAAGTTTGGGGTTATTCTTCATTTACTAAGCAATAATGGTTGTCAAACATTTTCCCATTATGGGCTGATCCGAAAACTGTCATGCCTCATCATATCGTGTCGATTGTTCATGTCAACAACAATCATTTCGTCCACGTTAAGTTAGAAGGAGATTATCCGATGCCAACATTAAGTAATCTTTGGATTCTTAACCGAAGCGTACGTGCTGCAGAATGGGAGATTATGTATAGGATTCGTATCTCGAAATACAACGTAATAATAGAGAATAACCGAGAACCCCCGGCTTATATAAATTTATTTTAATTTATAATTTGTAATATGCGAATTATATATTTTTAATTTTAATTTTATTATTGTATTCGTATTGTATTGTTTAAATAATTTTAATTCAAATTATGTATATATTAAAATAAAAACTTAAAAAATTAAAAAAAAATAAATATATAAGCTATACGCCGCGTATGGTTCCATACGCGGCGTATAGCTCTTCCACGTATGGGTCATAAGTCACGTATGGGTATAAAATGTCAAACCCTATACGCCGCGTATGGACCCATACGCCGAGTATAGGGTATAAAACGTCAAATCAACAACATACCCTATACGCCGCGTATGGACCCATACGCGGCGTATAGGGTATAAAACGTTAAATCAACAATGTACCCTATACGCCGCGTATGGACCCATACGCGACGTATATGATACAGGGGTGTTGATTTAAAATTAAAGGGTGTCTAAATAAAGAGACCCTAAATTAATAAGTCACTCTATACTAACTTATTAACTTATTGAAAAAGTTAATAAATTCCTTTTGAAAAACCAAAGTCAAACACATCCTAAGTAACTTTCAGAAGTCCCTTTTAGTTTTATCAAATGTTTTTTTTAAATCAAGTTAAAAGTAAGAGAAAAATCAGCAATCCCAAAACTACAAAGTTTGCTTGTGGCGTAGGAAGTACGAACAAAGGGTTATCAAGCGCGGGAGAATGGTGATCTCTTCATTCGATTTTAATTGACATGATTAGATTATTGATCGGCTAATTTCAGATATCGATTCCGGTGACACAAACACACAAGTGCTTTCAAGACAAATCACCGATATGAAATTGATTCCTCATTCCGAAGGTAACTAAATATATACGATTCCTTTTCAGTTTTCACATTCATAAACCCTACCCTTCGATTTCATTATTACGATAACCGTTCACTATCATCAGTTACTGAATCGTAACAACATGATATTGAATCATATTATTTCGTTTCTGTATACATGAGATGTTAAACTTGAGAGGAAGAGTTACTGTTCAAGTATGTGATGCTTGCTGTATAGGCAATTATGGCAGTGATTAACTTTCACAAATCACATTGGTGTTTATATGTTATTTACCTTGTCTGTAAGTAGTGATTAGTGATAAGGAGTAGGTCTGGAACTAAAGTTTCATTGGTTCTTCATCATATCTCACAGAGAGATTAGTTTTTTGTTGTCTATTGTTGGGCGTATTAGCCTGCTCTAGGAGCAGTAGAGGGTTTGACCGTGCAAATCTCCCATGAATTTTGTTGGTGGCTAGTACTAATATAAAAGGGGGTGTTGTTATCTGGTTAGAACATGTTGTGTGAGTCTGAATAGTGCAAATTTGATTTCAAATATGTTGAAATTTGTTGGTGGATAGTATTGGATCTCGTTTGGGTTAATACCATAATGAAGAATTCGACCCAAGATGGATATAGTTAATTTAGTTGTGTACGCTATGATGTTTGTTATGATTATAACAATAATCATGATACATACATGCTTATGTGGCTTGGATTTTGGTAGTATTTTGTGGAAATTTTCTGACTTGTCATTTCTGGTTCTCCGAGCCCCATTGTCACAAGAAAGGGAAAAAGGCTAATATGTTGGATGAACAAATATATGGTAGCTGTAAGTCTGTAACTAGCAACACATTCCTTTCCTCAAAAGCCTATCCGTCCGTAATTCACAGGTTTACAAATAACCATGTGTATCCTTATCATGGAGAAACTGTTAGGAAATCTAGTGCCTTAGAAGTCTTATTATGTATGTTCAAGCTCCCTCTATTCTTTAGTAATTGTTGTTGACTTTAAAAGTCAAACATAATTACTTTTGAGAAAAGTTGACTAATTTGTTTCAAAATGTACAATGACTAGCTAGTAGGTACAAAGAACATTGGTACTAAAGCTGTATAAGCATAAATAATGATTATGATTTTTGTAAACAAAACTCTCACATTCAAAGTTAAAGTGCGCCTATTGATAAAGAACAAGGGAGTGTCATATATTAATATATGATAATACACATCTAAACTTGTTCCGGTACAACTTACAAGTATTGGATCTTCATCACAATTTTTACTTACGTGTATATTTAAGGCACCACTTGGCTCGTTGTACATGTTAATTTATAGGTTATTTTGTTTTTTTTATTTGTCGAGTGCTTCCATCTTCAATGTTCAACGATCCTTATTAGTATATACATAACCCGCCTGTAAGCTATTTAGATTCGAAGCCAGCAACCTCTCCAAGATCTTTCACTTCTTTGGCTAGCACTTTTACTTTATCCACTATCCGCATCAGTAAAAACAAGATATTCGCTATTGCAAGAGCTTCAACATTTTCAATTGCTTGTAACTCGGAGGTTGAAAGTATGCTCAACTCTAGTTTAATTGACTGTAATTCTGGAAACTTTAAGACTTTTTCTGGACTCCCCATTTTCAGAATACTCTCTCCTAGCTCTCGCATTGTAAGGCCAAGTGACAACCCTACATTTGTGCATGTTTCTTTCACTGGTTGTTGTAGCAGTCTTGATGGCTGATAACACAAATCAAAGGTTATACAACAGTTAATTTTTTTCTTCTCTAGTTATAATCATTGGTTATATTTTCACTACTCATCATGTGAAGTTTGGTAAGAAATAGCGGCAACACCTGTAATGGTAACGCCGCACATGCTTGAAGTGACAAAATGATCGAAGAAAGCTCCCTTAGTAGCTCTCCTATCTGTAGATATTTATCCCAAGGATAATAAAATCCAAATTTTCCATGCCAGGGTTCCCACCTTGCTAAATTTGCCTTAAGTATAACAAAAAAATCAATATAACTTTTCAACAAAATTCAATATAAAACACCAAATGAAAGAAAGCTTTTACGTTACCAGCGACTCATCATTTGACTTTGAATGCAATACTGATTTGCAACCACTGGTGTTGATGCTTACGTGGCCTTTCTTTTCCTCGACACTGAAATATACTTCCATGCATTCTGAAATTCATCATTTAGATGTTTCTTAGAATAATTTGCTATATCTGTTACAGGTTCACTACTTTTTTTGTGGGTGTAACTACCTTCAATGCAGCAAGCTAGTTTGTTGAATTTTGAGGATGTCAAGTGATGAAGTTCATCACCAGCCCACATGGGAAAAACGAGTAAGTTGGTGATTATGCAGATAGCAACACCCATACCAATTGCAGTGAGACGTTGGTGGGCTAATTCCAATATTTTATCAGCACGCAAACCCGACACTGCTACTAGATTGAACGTGAGTATGAATATCATGACGCCATAATCATATTTCTTTTTTATACTTGGAAACATTCGACAATATGTTGCCACAGCACCTATACATCATATTATATGCTTTATTAACATGCTTGATGACAGTTTATTATATGTAATTCACCTTTTCAATATGGGTTGGTAGTTTTTTACACTTAAGCCACCACACTACTTTTCATAATGGTATATAAACCCCTATACTTATTTCTCCTTAGTGAAATATTGATATTGTAGGGACTGGTGATAAAACTGAAAAAAGTAGCACTGGTAAAACTCATTGTACATTTCAGTCCTATCGCTTAAGTTTTTAAAATATCTGTGTTTAAATAACACAAATAAGTATAGGGGTTTAACTAGTAAAAAAATGTTTTGGAAAAGTGACAAAACTATGGAAGTAGTGAGGTACAATGGGTTAAAATGATGTGAAGTTACAAACCCTTCAATATATTATACAACATACTTTATTTATTCTTACCAAAAACAAAAACCGAGGTTCCAACAAATGTTGCATATCCAATTCTTCCAAAATCTTTTGGTAAAATTGCTACGAAACACCCGAAGACACCTCCGAGTATGGTTCCAATCCCACGAAGCAACCCTTTGCTTAATGTAGCACCTGTCATTAATCACATAGTTGACTTGTTTTAAGAGTTTAAAAGTTGGCAACTTTACATGCTATTACAATTACAGAATTATCAAAATTATGTGTGTTAAAACTGAGGACAAACCTGCAAAGAAGTCATAGATAAGCACAACAGTCATGATAGCCCACACCGCACTTTCACCAACGTGCTCAAAAAGTGGATCAAGGAGACAGAGAAGTGAAACTAAAACAAAAGCAGTTCCAGCCTTGATACTATGAATAATCTTTTTTTCATGCTGTTCGATGTATTTGGCTATTAAATACCATACATTTGAAACAACAAACAGTTTCTTATGCTTCTCATGGTTATGAGAAACTTCATTTTCATTAGAAATGTCTATTGTGGTGCTCATAGTTTTTCCACTCTTCTCTTTGGGTAGAGCACACTTCTTTATATAGGAATTGGTGGACGTGCACTTATATAAAAGGCAACAATGAGTCAGGAACAAGCTCAAGTGCCAAGTGGGCATTTGTCTCCTAACCGAAGATAAAACAAAGGTAATTAAACTGTATATCTACTTATGGATTATTTGACGCGTCTATTAACCAAGTGAAACATGCTTGCTTTCCCTTTTACCCTCTGAATTTGGGGAATTGTCAATTCCCAATATGTTAGTGCCATTCATGTTAGTCCAATTTGCTACAATGTAGTCAAGGGTATACCTAATATTGATAATATGATTGCACTATATGCACCTCTCACATTTATCACTAATACAGTAAAACCAATACCAATATAATAATAATTTTCTTCTTTTACGTACTCACAGATAAATTTTCTACAATTAAATATGATTATTACTCTTAATTTACTTGCCCTTGGTACAAAACCATTATCATGTGCATACTCTGAAAAAATGGTGCTGTTAAAAAACATAACATTATTATGTTTATATTTACATCTGCCAAAGGGAATTATGTACTGTAAAAGATTGTTCAATTATTTGTTTTTTGTTCATCATGAATTTATGGCATTTATGAGCAAATAGCTAGGAATCATTTCTGCAGGCATTACACCAGTTGTCAAAGAAGCTACTGACATTCCCATAACAATAGTATATTCTTCATTAAGTATCAAGACTTTCATTAATGCATGATAACGAATTTTAAAATCTTTTCCAGGGTTTGTTCTTTCATTCTACCAAATGTGTTGTAGTTAAAGTTGGATATTTATAATCAAGAAATTAGTCAATTAAAGTCAGATCAGAAAGGTCAAAAATTGGAAAGTCAAACTTGTAATTAGTAAGAATTTAAGGGGTTAGTTATGTTAGATTGTAACCACTAATTTTAGGGTATAAATACCCATTAACTCTGTCAATTGTAAGTGTGGAAATTCAGTGTTTATTGTGTGATTTTTTTTCGTGTTTCCACCGAGTCCCTGCACAATCGGTGCATACCCTTATCAATAGTTCATCCACTATCGATCTTTGATCCAGGGCCTCAACAAAAGTAGCTTTACAAATACTATTGATTACATGCTATACTAAAATGGAAATCTTAAATTCAGTCATAGCTAAGAGAGATTTATTTTCTGACAAAGCTATAGGGAAACAACATACACAAAAATGGTTCTTTTCACGATTCTCTTCTAAATCTTCAAAAGCATGACGGACATTGGGCGAAAATTGATTAATAACGGGAATTAATAATAACAAATTAGATTCAGTAAAATGAGATAGAAAATGACCTTAAATTCCTTAGTGATGCTGACATAAGGAGATTTGGTGCCTTAAAGTACCAGTAACGGGAATTCTATTTCTCATATTTTATGGATAGTACCAAACACCGTACCTATCATGACAGTTTCTTGCACTAAAGCTAAGTGAAGAAGTGTCATATTTGTCAGCATCCCCATGTTACTTTCTGTAGAATTCTATGATCAAAGGTGATTTTCATTCCATGAACAATACAATACATATACAAGAGAATAAGAGATAAATGAGGAAACTAAATCTCCTAATTAAGGGGAAATATATACAAAATATTACAACTATTTAACCAATAAACAAGGGACATAATATATATCTCTAATAGTCCCCCGCAGTCGAAGCAGTAGCCGGGCGAATGCACAGACTGGACTTGAAGCGGTTGAATAAGATACGAGGCAAGTCTTTGGTAAAAATATCTGCATATTGGTAGTCGGCAGGTATATGGAGGACACGAATAGAGCCTAGGCGAACCTTTTCACGCACAAAATGTATATCAATTTCAACATGTTTAGTGCGCTGATGCTGAACCGGGTTGTGAGACAGATACGTAGCAGAGACGTTGTCACAATAAATGAGGGAGGCTTGTGTGACTGGTAGATGCAGCTCTAGAAGTAAATTGCGTAGCCATGTAAGTTCAGCTGCGGCATTAGCGATTCCGTGATATTCAGCCTCGGCACTTGATCGTGAGATCGTAGGTTGGCGTTTGGAGGACCAGGAGATCAAGTTGTCGCCGAGAAACACACAATAGCCGGATGTAGATCTTCAGAATCGGGGCAGCCCCCCCAATCGGCATCAGAGTAGGCAGTGAGTTTAACCGAAGTTGAGGGGGATAGGTGTAAACCATGGTCGACGGTGCCCTTGAGATAACGCAGGATGCGTTTCAGAAAAGCAAAGTGGGGTTCGCGTGGAGCATGCATAAATAGGCACACTTGCTGAACAGCGTATGTAATATCTGGCCTTGTGATGGTAAGATATTGTAGTGCTCCTGCAAGGCTACGATACAATGTGCCATCCGTTAAAAGTTCGCCTGTAGTGGCACTCAGCTTGGAGTTGGTATCTGCCGGAGTGGTTGCGGGCTTGCAGTTTAGCATGTTAGCTCGTTTCAATATATCAGCTGCATATTTCTGTTGATTAAGAAAGACTCCTCCGTTGTGATTGTGAACTTCGATCCCTAAAAAATGATGTAACCTGCCAAGATCAGTCATAGAAAACTCTCGCGAGAGAGATGAGATAAAGTGCTGCAATAATCTATTATTTGATGCAGTTAAGATAATATCATCGACATACAGAAGCAAGTAAGCCACATCGTTACCACGTTTATACACAAAAAGGGAGCTGTCAGATGTGGTGCTACGAAACCCACACTGAACGAGGTACGTGGCGAAACGTTGATACCATGCCCGGGGTGCCTGTTTGAGGCCATACAAAGACTTTTTCAGTCTGCACACATGATTTGGTCGTTGCTTGTCAATAAATCCCGGTGGCTGAAACATAAAGACTGTTTCATTGAGATTATCGTGCAAAAAGGCATTCTTGACGTCCAACTGATGGATGGGCCAAGATTTTGATAGAGCGAGTGAGAGCACAGTGCGTATGGTGTGGGTTTAACAACCGGGCTAAACGTCTCATCACAATCGACACCGATCTGTTGAGATTTTCCATTAACGACTAGTCGGGCTTTATATCGTTCGAGTGTGCCGTTAGCATGAAATTTATGGCGAAATAGCCACATGCATCTAATAATGTGGGAATCCGGCGGTCGAGGTACGAGTTCCCAAGTGTGGTTGTCTATTAAAGCCTTATATTCGCTATGCATAGCATCGGTCCAGTTGGGATCGGCGAGGGCCTGGACATGTGATTTGGGTAGGGGAGAGAGGGTTGTAGTGTGAAGGTTAAGGGGTGTGGGTGGTACGGTTTTGTTGGCTTTCGATCGTGTGATCATGGGGTGAGGTGGCGGTTGTTGGGTGGGGTGAGAGTGGGAGGTGCTGGGCCCGGCAGAGGGGTTAGTGGGGCGGCGGGAATAGGTGATGGTGATGGGTGGGGAGCGAATGGGTGTTGGAGAGGGGGGAGGCTGTGAGGGAGGCTTTGGGTTTGGCGGGGGAGGTGGTGATGACGGGGGAGTGGGGGTGGGTGATGGGGTGTTGGATAATGGTGCAGGGGTGGTGGTGGGTGGAGGGGGTGGGGTGGGCTGCTGGAAAATAAGCGGGGATGGGTCGGATTCAAGGAAGGAGTAGGAGGTGGGTTGGGGGGTGAAGGTGCGGGAGAACGGGAAGGAATTTTCGTCAAATGTGACGTGTCGGGAGATGATGACCTTACCCGTGGATAGGTTGAGGCATCGGTAGCCACAGTGATCCGGTGGGTACCCTAGAAAGACGCAAAGGGATAAGCGGGGAGCTAGTTTGTGTGGACGGGTGTCGGTTTTGTTTGGGAAGCAGGCGCATCCGAAGACGCGGAGGTGGGTATAGGTTGGGTGTTTGTGGTAAAGGGCGGCTGTAGGGGTGTGGTTGTTTAGTAATTTGGAGGGTAGAATATTATGAAGATAGACGGAGGTGTGTAAGGCTTCTACCCAGTAGGAGGGGGGTAACGAGGCATGGGTGAGTAACGAAAGCATAAGTTCATTAATGCGGCGGATCATGCGTTCCGCTTTCCCGTTTTGTTGAGAGGTGTGTGGGCAGGAAAAGCGGAACTGGAAGCCGTGTTGGTCGGCAAAGGCCCGAAAGGGGTTGTTGTCGAATTCTCCGCCCATATCGCAGTGAAACGTTTTTATTTGTCGATTAAATTGAGTGGAGATAAGTTTATGAAATTGTGAAAATTTGGTTAAGGTTTCAGATTTAAACCGTAATGGGTAAACCCAAGTGAAATGTGTAAAATCATCAAGTAAAACAAGATAATATTTATAACCGTGTTTACTTGCGACGGGTGAGGTCCACAAATCACAATGAAGTACATCAAAGGGACATAATGTATTAGAATTGGACAAAGTAAATGGCAAACGTTTGTGTTTTGCAACTTGGCATGAATTACAAAAAAACGATGATAACTGTTTATTACAAGAAATAAACTTATTAATACGTAAAAATTCAAGAACAGTGGAGCCCAGGTGGCCCAGACGGTTGTGCCAAGATGCAGAATCACTTTGGGAAAGAAAGGCGGTAGCGGGAGCTGGATCGGTAGTGAAGGGGTAAAGGTTGCTGGAGCTATTGTGCCGGCTCAAAATCCTCCCACTCGGGTAGTCCTTCACAGAAAAACCAAACGGGTCAAAGTCAACAGAAACATAATTATCAATAGTGAATTGTCGAACAGAAATTAGGTTTTTGATAATGTTTGGTGTGTGAAGGATGTGTTTAAGGTGAAGTGGTTTGGAGTTGGTGTGGGGAAGGGTGGTGTGACCCGAACCGACAACTGGAACCCGATGTCCATTACCAACGAATATAGACTTAATAGAGGAAACACCGTGTTGGGAGATCATACCTGAGTCGGAAGTGAGGTGGTTAGATGCTCCGGTGTCCATAAACCATTGTTGGTCTCCCGAGTCCATAGACATGGCCTGAAATGCTGCACCTAACTCGCTGGGCTCCAACGGATTAACATCAGAAATATGGGCTTCTGGTCCACGGGCCTGAGCTGGATTAGAGGCGGGCCTGGAAGGGGGCGTATTCCATGGAGTGGCCCAGCCTGCTTGGGTAGGGAATGGGCAAGGGGGGATGGCCCAGTAAGGGTTGGCCCAATAAGGGGGCATATGGGGATAGGGAGATGGGCTCCAGGGGTTACGGGAATTGTGGGGGCGACTGGAGGGAGGACCCGAGGAGCGGGTATTAGGGCGGTGGGAATTAGGCGGCGCCGGCCGCTGTCCGCGACCCGGGGGAGTGCGACGACCGCCGCTGCGGTTCCTGGAGCCGTTATCACGGCGAGGCGGGGGTGGAGCCGAGGGGTTGGGGGCGGTATCGGTGGTGTGGGCTTCCGGTGGGATGGAGGATGCACGTGCGCGATGGCGCTGTTGTTCTAACTGAAGCATACCGCAGGCTTCTTCCCAGGTAGGCATACTTTGGTTGATTATGGTACCGAGGGCATCAAACTCCATTGGCAACCCATGAACCAGTTGAAGAACCAGCCGTTGTTCCGAGACTGGGCTATCGACTGCATTGAGCGGGTCAGCCAAGTCCTTTAATTTTTGGCAGTAGTCTTCAAGAGAAGGCATGCTACTGAGTTTCATGTTGATGAATTGTTGTTCGAGGGCGGCGGCTCGGGATCCTTTGTTGTTCAAGAATATCTTCTTGACCCGGTTCCATGCCTGCAGTGCGGTGGAGTCAGTCTCAAGCACACGCGTGAGAATGTCATCAGACAAGGTACCGTATATCCATTGAAGAACAATGGCGTCTATCTTGGTCCATTGGTCATAGGATGGATGAGTTTTAGCTGGTGGTTCGGTACCGTCTATATGGTCGAGAACCTCGTATCCGCGCGCATGAAGTTGGAATAACTTCACCCACAACGAGTAGGAGACTTTCGATCCATCGAGAACGCGCACCTTCTTTTGAATGTCAGTCACAGTATACACCGGGTGAAGAGAGCTTTGTCTGGCAGCAGGGGCTGCTGGGGTCTCAGATTTTTCAGCCATTGCTTTGACTTGGAATCGAGAGGCGGTACTGCAGCGGATCGGTATGGCAGATGATCAAGGCTTGACAGGATCAAAATCCTGGGCTAGCTGTCTACTGAGGTCGAAACCTCCGGTCGACAACTATGGTGATCACGCGGTAAAGAGCCAGTGGGGCTCTGATACCATGTAGAATTCTATGATCAAAGGTGATTTTCATTCCATGAACAATACAATACATATACAAGAGAATAAGAGATAAATGAGGAAACTAAATCTCCTAATTAAGGGGAAATATATACAAAATATTACAACTATTTAACCAATAAACAAGGGACATAATATATATCTCTAATACTTTCTACCCTCACATCGTCAACACCTTTATGCAAGAATATGAAAAGAAAACCATGCATGAATGATTTTTCCATTATTTATATTGATATTTTTTTCCTAAGATACTAAATTTTCAAAGAAATGCAAAAACTCTTGTTGCTTCATTATTGAGAAACTTGATGGTATCTTGTATTATTATTATTATTATTTTTTGTATTCTTCTAAATAATTCATGATGAAGTATGAATCCTTAGAATTTGCAGATGTTTCAACTTTCAAGAATTTGTGTCACTTGAACTCCCTTGTGCAAATTAGTGTTTAACGAAGTACCATTTTGTCTTCATGGGTGACTTTTGAATATTAGTGCTCCAGCAAATTGACTATGAGATTCATGTTTCTACATGAATGCCATGTTGGAGACATTTTTGTTACATCTTCTGCATAAAATCATATACATTTTGCATTTTTTCCTGAAGTTTATATTCGGGCTAACGCGCCCCTTATTGAAAAGTGCTACTTTCAGATATCTTTCCCTTCAAAACCTCTTCCCAAACTGTACAAGCTTCTTCCAAAGCATACGGCTTTCTCTTCGATTGCCGGACCTATCTCCGATCATGTATTTGATAGAGTTGGAACCAATACTAGTACTAGATGAATCGATGAGTTCCCCGAGTTTTTTTTATCTATTTCTGTACCTTTAGAGGCATAAACCATCATCAATCATCATCAGAGGAAAATATAAACTTGCTCTTGATTTATAATGCCCTATGTTCACTACTGTTTTCTGTATGAACGGTTAACAATCTACCATCTGACGATTGTCCTGTTTTAGTCCACAAAACCATGATCTTAATGCTGGCTCTCCTATGTCTTTTTTGCTGTCATTCTCTTATGATGATTGGTTGTACCAACATCTGTACCATCATGGTCACTTTTTGCACTAAATCATCTGTGCCCCACCACATTCAACAGGTTTAAAGTGATGAATTATGTCTTGAATTTAATTATACAAGTTCATTATTTCATGAATGAACCTAGACAGAATTTATGGTTCGTTCTTTACCTAACCTGTCACAATCATTGTCACCCACACCTTTTTTGTTTTGAAATGCTAGTCCTGCCTCTAAGGAATGTCCAAATAATGAATATTTTTTTTTGAAAGATGTGTATCTGCAAAGTTCTCTTCATGCAGTCACATTTTCATTGTTCCATAATATATGATTCATAATTTAGAGATGTATATTTGATGTGGGTGGCTTTTTGTTGATTAAATTATTAAAATGCATTAGTATATGTTTTTTTACTGATAAGTTTGATTGCATGTAAATTTGGTGCGGTAAGAAGTTGGAGGACATGGAGTCTGACTTTCTGAGTGCCTAATGCAGATGATGTAAGCTTTAAACCTTCCATGTTTCTTACAGTGGTATCATGATCCCATAAAGAGGAAACCAAATACAGCGTTCGGTTAAGTGCGATAACAGGTAAGACCTATAAGCCTTTTGTTTCAATTCATGACTATGCATCAACTAAAAACTGACCTGAATAAGATTCAGGAGATAATGCTAGGATATAGCCGTGACAGGTTGGGCGGGTTGGGTATCGGGTCAGGACTAGTCATTCCAAAACAGGTCAAATGGATTGGATCGGGTTGACCCGTTAGTTTTTCATTTTCTTTTGAATTCCACAATAGCCAATTTAAACTTTTACCTCATAAATTGTTTTTATTTAGGATTATTATATATTTGTTTTGGAGTGCATAACTTTTCTAATCTTTTGTGATACTTTAATTGTTCCGTACAATTCCAAGAAAACAATCTAATGTTGTCAACACAATATGCGAGACCCATGAGTTCTCGAGCACTGGTTTTTAGTTTTAACACGCCGTTTCAGCTGAATTATAAAAAAGGTCCCAGATCGATCTGGTTTTGCCTATTTTGGCCAAATTAGTCTCGTGTGCTAAAAAATGATGAATTGTTCGCATGAGTAATGATCTAGAATTTGGTAGAAAACAAAAGAAAGATGATTTCTATAGTAATGGATCTATGATGTTATGAAATCCCATGACCCAAAGTTTGGTATTTGTCTGGCGTGGGCTCAAAATCTTAAATTGGCATTATGTCTGGACATCACCATAAGGCGCATAGACTGTATTTGTTAAGCAATTTGCATATGTGCATGGTTTTTGTTAAAGATTCTTGCCATGCTTATGAATATAAATTGGTTAGGAGCTTATTTGAGAAAAATATGTTGTCACGTGGCTGACACATAGACATAATTTTTTCTCACAAAAAATGCTTAAAAGAGTGTAATGGAAGGGCTTGATTGGAGGTTTGGTTGGTGATTAAAAAATCATTATTTAACCAAAATACAACATATTAATTACTCCCAACCCTCCTCTAGCGCCGTGACCAGCCCCGGGTGCAATGGTGGTGGGGGTGTGGTTTGTCTAAGGTGGCAAAGGATAACGCCTTGGGGTGTTTTGGTTTCATAAAAATATAATAAACCGTTTTTAAAAAATGTCATTTTTAAAAATATTTTTATAATAACTTTGAAGTTTAATTATTTTCGTTTCATAAAAATATAATTCTTAAAAACACATGTTTTAAAATATTTTGTATTTTAAAAAAGTTTAATGTTTTAGAAAAAATTCTTATTTTATAAAAAGTTATTTATTTACAAATTATATTTATAAAAAGATCTCTTTTTTAATTAGTAAAAAAATACTTTTAATATGAAAAAAATTAAATAATATGATTGATAATTAATGTAATTATTTATTAGGAGAGGATGAAAGATTTGATTTAGAAGGTGTAGATTTGTGTCACGTGTTTCTAAAAAAATTCTTTTATTAGTATAGATATATATGAAAAGAGAAATAAAATAACAAAGTTAAAATACATGTTTTGCGTATCGATACATGAGGTGTCTTGCACGGTCTGACGTAATATTTGTTACAAAACTCTGAAAGGGAGGAGTAAGAAGTGGTTAATTACACTATATAAGTGTTATTGCAATGGCTACATGTTAGGATTAAGTAGAAAGCAAGTTGTCGACTAAACAGTTAAAAATTTGCTACCATGTCATATTTTGAAACAAATAAATAGTCATCAATCCCTCGTTACATAACTATCTAATTTGCATGTATGGCAGAACTAAAGTATTGAAATTGAGTGAGTGATAAAATATATATAATATCATTGACTTCAAACATATTTGTATAAGGAATACTAAAAAATAGAAAAAGAATAAATTATTATTTTGGTTTGCGAGGTTTAGTGTATTTAATCATTTTAGTTTAAAATAGAATCTTTAAAATCTTTTGGTCTTTAAGGTTCGTGTTTGTAATAATTTTGATCCACGACATTAACTTTGTTAGTTTTTAGTTAAGTTACATACTATTTTAATTGTTTTATATTTAAGAGACTTTTATGTATTCTTTAATACTTAAAGGGTTGTCTATTTAATTAACTTAAAATAATAAAATAAAATAAAAATATAAAATAAAATAATATTTATTTGATACAAAAAGAAAAAAAAATTGTTATGATGATCTAAAGGATATAGATTCCTAAAACCTACATACATTTAAAATCAAAACAAATGAGAATAAGCTAGCTCAATGAAACCTACATACATCTGAAATCACAAAGGAGAAGTGGATGATCTAGTGACCATTTTATGAAATGTGCTCGACATGAGAACTCAAACAAATGATGGATCGCTCGCATACGAACATGTGTGACACATTTTGAAAGATCAACTAAAGTGGAAAGGGCCAATTCGTATCTACAACACCCACAGACCATAGAGAATAAAGACTATTCTTCATGCCTACATCACATTTGCATTAGACTCTCACACAATTGCTTTCAACCTTAACCATGATACTCCTTTGCTTATTCATGATTATAAATCCATGTTGATGAGTCGTCTAAGGGGAAGGAATAAGGCAAAGGAGGAATCTTCACAAGGTAAAAGCAAGACCAATGTCATTACGGAACATACCAAAACGTTCCAAGAAAATCACAATTGTTTGGTCAATTCATTGGTCATAATTTTTTTGGTATTAGAGACTTATGGTTCTTTTGTTTTCTTAGGTTTGATTTATTTTTCTTGCTGAAACTATTTCGCCATGATCAAAGATCCTGTCGCAAAGTCGTAGCTTCTGTTACCAGAGCTCTACTTTTGCGACTCCCGGTATGGCTTGACGCTAGTAGCATCGTTTATCGTTTACTGCCACAAAGTTTTTTTGTTCTTTATTTTATGGATGTTTTTTCTTATCTTCTATGAGATTGTGTGTTCATTATACTAATATATTCATCTTTTATAATCAAGTCTAATTAAGCATTCAATTTCCTTCTGCTCCGGCTACGGGATGATATTATAGAGTATTTTATTTGGAGGGTTTATTTAATAATATATACCTTCATTAAAATGTATGATTTTTTAGATTTACTTTGTAATCATTTTTATTATACTATTATAAATATTATAAATAATCTATAACTTATAATAAAAAAAATAAACTATAAGTACACATGGACCATGGTACTTTCTAGACCGTCCACCTAAAAGTCATGTATGTATTGTCACATGTCGTTGCATCCTTCAATCTTACTTATAATGAATTTGGAAACTATTAACATATCAATTACAATGAGTACTATATTATGATCACTTATTACTTTTAAATTATTTAATATCTTTTTAAAAGTTATAAGAAATTATTAATTATGTTAACAAAGAATGGTTAAGTTATTTCCGTTAACAATTTTTGTTTTATTAAAATAAATTTATTTGTCATATTTCTTTTGAAATAATATTTTTCTCTTAATAAAATTTAATATTCATGACATTATTTATATTTTTAGTAATGTTAATTCTTTAACAACCTTCCATTAATATGACTTCTACCCATCATTTATAGTCTTCAATACCATTACACAAAGAAGTGTTTCAATCTTTATGAATAATTAATTTTTAATTTAACAGTTCGTTGTCTTAATTACGTATTATCGTTACATACTTTTATAAATCTTATCAAATTTATTCATTAGTTGATATATTTCTTTTGTTCAATTGTTCTCCATTCATTTATACAATCGTTAGCAACAATAGAGTAAATTACCATTTCTTGTTGCTGATGTAAGGTAGAAAAATGGAATGCATGGTGTCATCCTCCTTTGTCTCCAAAGTCCAAAAGATTAAACACTACCTTATCACTTGTAGGTTTTCCTCATGTTTTCAAGCACTTGCTTTTTATTGGGTGTTAAGTTTGTATTTTTCATTCATCTTGTTTTTTCGCACCGTTAAAGTTTTCGTTATTTAAGGATGATATTATGTATAAATATTTCATGGATTTTACGGTATGTACCCATCTTCAAATTTAGTAGATTATGTTGTGAGGTAATTATTTGGTTTAAGATTATCTTAAATAAATATACTAACCCGTGCAATTCACATATCTTGTTATTCACTTATGTGGACATATAGTACAAAGATCTTTTCATACAATTACTTGAAATGAATTTATCAGTTTTATATTTTGGAGTTTTCTAGATAATCCATCATGTGAATCACTTTCAAATTAAAGTATTTTTTATGATACGTCAAAATCACTAATCGGATTTAACAAAGAAAACAAGAACAATATGTGGTTCCTTTGTGGGAAATTATAATAGGGAATTCATAACTGAAGTGATATATTTAATGTAAAAGTCTAATAGTTTGGACAAGTTTTATATAAATGCTGTAATCCTAAATATATAATTAATAGAAATTTATGTTTTATTAATTATTGGGAATATATGTTGTTATAATCAATGGGTTTTGACCCAAAAAGTCACACTCAAGCATTTCACGCTTCCGTCGGGATGTGACAGATTGGCATCAGAGCATTAACCAAACCAAATATCATTCTTATACAAGGGATGAATCGTTACAATGTTTCATGTGATAGTTATAACTATTGATATTATTTTAGTTATATAAGTGGAAAACCCTGTTTGTGGTAAGCTACCACTAGTCGTCTAATTGTTGTTGAGTAGTTGTAGCCATTGTCAGGCATTTTTCCGTTAAAAATCAATTGCCACTGATCAGATGTTGCTAAAACCTAGTTGCCACTAAACAGTAGTATTGATCAAATGATATTGTGTTAGATACTACTAAAGACCATTTTTCATTAATGGACCGCTTTGACACTGATCAATAATTTACTATTGATGTTTACAAGTGACAGTTAGTTACGACTAATGACCAACTTCCTTATAATTTTCCATCTTTTATGTAAATACAAATTATTTTCAATACATAACTAACGTGTCAAAATAATTTTTTTCACGCTAACTAGGCAACTCGATTCCTATTAGAGGCTAGCAAGCTGCTGCCTTTTGATCCTCATAGGGGGCGACGTCACTTTGGAATCAGGGTCTTAGGAACTTCATACCTTGAACCACCAAGGTTTCTTGATTCATGAAATAAGAATGGTCATGGGTTGGAGTCTCACTAGGTGCAATATACTCTAAGTGGACCAAGGGTTTTACCACAGTGAGCCTTTGGTGGTGGGTTTCCCTTGGAATGGTGGGCGAGCCGGGTCACCAGCGCTGTCTGTGTTCGCGAGCGTGGGTGGCCTTTCGCCAATGAGTTTACCTGGGTGACCGGACTTAAAAATTATTCGTTAGCCGTTAAAAAAAAAGAATGGTCATCTATGAGCGTGTATCTTATTTATTCTAACTCGTATCAATCTATATTAATTCTTATTTTCCTAGTGTTAATGTAAATAAATTAGTTAGTTAGCCCAGTTATAATTATGTTGGCCCATGGGCCCTAGATTAGGGTTTCTCACCTCTATATATTGAGGTGGTTCCTCCTTGTAAATATATCAAGTAATACAATCACTCTTAGTTCTGTTACATGAATGCGGTCTATTGGACTGCAAACCAGTAGATAGCCCATTGCTATCTACCGGAAAGCTGCTTCCTGAAGATGGGAGTCCAATGAAGGATCCTGAGCAATACAGACGTCTAGTAGGGAAACTTAACTATTTGACTGTCACTCGTCCGGACATCTCATTTGCGGTTAGTGTTCTAAGTCAGTTTATGTCCGCCCGATACACAGGACATTGGGACGCTGCTCTACGTGTATTACGATATCTTAAAACCGCTCCAGGGTTGGGGATTCTGTATTCTGATCAAGGTCACTGTCGTGTAGGCGCCTTTACAGAAGAAGGAGATGGTAGAGTATCAGGCTTCTCCGATGCCGACTGGGCAGGTTGCCCTATTTCATGACGGTCTACAACTGGATATTGTGTGTTTGTTGGAGGAAATCTGGTGTCGTGGAAAAGCAAGAAACAACACACAATGTCTCGATCTAGCGCTGAATCTAAGTACAGAGCCATGGCAGATGTTACATCAGAGATGATTTGGGTCCGTCGTCTTCTCAGAGAACTTGGGGTTATTTCAAATAACTTGATGAGGCTATATTGTGATAATCAATCTGCTATCACATAGCCAAGAATCAAGTATTCCATGAGAGAACTAAACATATAGAAGTTGATTGCCACCTAATCAGGGATCGAGTAGTTGGTACGAAAGTTGAAGCGGCATCCATTCAACTAATCCATGTTAAAACAGAGTTTCAACTTGCTGATATCTTCACAAAACCACTCCGGAAAACTTTAATAGATTTTATATGTAACAAGTTGGGCATGATTAACATCTATGCATCAACTTGAGGAGTGTTAATATAAATAAATTAGTTAGTTAGCCCAGTTATAATTATGTTGGCCCATGGGCCCTAGATTAGGGTTTTCCACCTCTATATATTGAGGTGGTTCCTCCTTGTAAATATATCAAGTAATACAATCACTCTTAGTTCTGTTACACCTAGCACAATTAGTTTTAATTATAAAATATAGAGTAAATTATACGGATCGTGTATTTCATTTATTCTAACTCGTATCAATCTATATTAATTCTTATCATCCTAGCACAATTAGTTTTAATTATAAAATATATAGAGTAAATTACACGGATCGTCGCTCAAATTTCATCTTTCGTCCCTGGGATTGAAAAATTAAAGGTTTATTTCGAAGGTTTGAAAAAAAATAACACGTTTTGTCTCTAGGTTTAACGGCCATTAATTAATTTCGTTAACTGGTTATAAAATAACCATTTGCTCTTCTTCTTCCTCATTCAACCACATCTCAACCACCTCCACTCCACCACCACCACACACCACCACCTATGATAGGATGCATAAATTTACTATGACGCGGAACTACAAGTATATCAAATGGGTGTTTTTTTTTAACGGCTAAATTGGAATCACTCACGGATCACTGGAGTATCATCGTGCCACCAGTGTTACCACGCGATCATATTCCACCACTAAGTCACCAATTCAGGAGGAAACTCATAATTATGAGAAAACCCCCCTTTCTGAGACTCGAACCCATGACCTAATAGGCCCTAAGTCTTATCCCACCCAGTGGCGGAGCTTGAACATCACCGTAGGGGGGGCGGGGGCGAAACTAATTTTGTTTAGGGGGGGCGAACTCGAGATTTATATAAAAATTTACACTACCGGGCCAAAAATTTACATTAACGGGTTAAAATTTAACACCACCGACGAAAAAATAGGGGGGGCGGCGGCCCCCCCCGGCCCTCACTATTCTCCGCCATTGATCCCACCACCAAGACGCCGCTGGGCTATAATGCCTTTGGCATATCAAATGGGTGTTAAGTTGTTAAAAAAAAAACTTGAAAATTTACACACTACTCTCCAAAGAAACCTCATATTGTCACTTACCCCCCCTCAACATTCAACCCACCATCACAACAATCCCCTTCACAAGCTCTCACGTAACTGTGTATTAACATCAAAACCACCTTCAACAGCATCATGCACATTTCATAACATCTCACCAACGATCAAACCACCAATTCAATCTCAACATATATTCACACATCCAACAAATCTCCAATTATCAGATCTCATCTCATGAATCATCATCTCCTTCACTAAACATCCAATTTGGCTACATCTACACATGATCAATATGATCTCGCCATTTTCACCTCTTCTGTAACAGCTAAATGTCAGGTGACTCATCGGCGGCGACCGCCGTAACCACCCTCCGGACCACCGTCCGCGTCGTCGTCGTCGGAGACCCCGCCACCGGCAAATCAAGCCTCATCGCCGCCGCTGCCACCGACACGTTTCCCGAGACCGTTTCACCGGTTCTTCCTCCCACTGTTCTTCCTGCAGATTATTATCCCGATGGCATTCCCGTTATGATCATCGATACTCCATCTAGGTTTGAATATACCTTTCGTTCGTTGTTGGTTGATCGATTTGAATATTTGATTCATTTGTTGAAGTTTAGGATTGTTTGTTGTTGTTGTTGTTATTGTTGTTGTTGATGTAGCTTGGATGGTAGAGCTAAGGTGGAGGAGGAATTGCAGCTTGCTGATGCGGCGGTTTTGACGTATGCATGTGATCAGCCTGAAACACTCGTGAATCTGCAGAACTTTTGGCTGCCTGAAATTAGGCGCCTAAAGGTTTCAGTTAGTTTATATTTTTGTGTATTGGATAAGTGTTATGTATGAATTAGGTTGTGTGGATTATGAATTCAGCATGTTCGTGTATAGGTGAACATACCTTTGATTGTGGTTGGATGCATGTTAGATTTGCGTGATGAACATTATCCCATTAATCTAGAGCGGATGATGGGTCCAATAATGCAACAGTTTAAGGAGATTGAGACATGTATAGAGTGTTCTGCAGCTAACTTAGTTGAGGTATGTCATTGTGTTTAACCTTGATATCTATGTTAAGATCACATCTGTTTAATGTTACGGTGGTCTGTTCTATATATAAAGATAATCATCTTATTGCACTTATCGCATCTTCTAGTTAAGGGAACAAACCTTACATGTATCTTATCTATATAATTAGTTCAGTCATTTTCTACGTTTCAGATTATGGTTATTGTTCAATAATTTAAGATCTTAAGGGTAGTCCTGCCAGCTATGGCATATATTATACTTTTTAAGCACAATCAATATGGTTTTATGCATCTAGAGAAGTTAAAATGCAGGATGTTTTGGTTTCTGCTTGTTCTTCAAACTTACCATCATAATATTTACACGCTGCATCATCAGAGAATAAGTAAAATTTGATCATTCTTTCTAGGTAGCTGAGGTCTTTTATTATGCTCAAAAAGCAGTGCTTCATCCAACATCACCCTTATTTGATCAAGAATCTCAAACATTGAAGCCACGCTGCATAAGAGCACTGAAAAGGATTTTTATTCTTTCTGATCATGATAGGGACTCTGCCCTGAATGATAGCGAGTTGAATCAGTTTCAGGTAGCTTTCATCATATTAGATCCTTGACTTCTTTCTACTCTGTGATGAAACTGGAATTAAATGTCAATGGTGTTTCTGTATGTAACATGAAGAAATATTTACCTTTAATTTGCAGGTTAAGTGTTTCAGTGCTCCTCTTCAACCTAATGAAACGGAGGATGTTAAAAGAGTAGTGAGAGATAATTTGCCTAAAGGGGTCAATCACATTGGGCTTACACTAGATGGGTTTTTATATCTTCATTCTTTATTCATTGCAAAAGGCCGTCTTGAGACTACGTGGACCGTCTTACGTGAATTTGGTTACAATAATGACCTGGAACTCTCGAAAAAGATTCTTCATGTTCCATCAGAAAAGGCTCCTGATCAGGTCATTCTTCTGAAACTTCAAGCAAAAGACTTAATTTTGGTATTACTTATACAATAACGTTTATACTTAGGATATAATCCCGTTGTGCAACTATGTGGCTTGGTTTAAGATATATTTGATGCTGCAATATGTAATTGGGTATTAACGAACTTGATACATGATAGCCTTACGATTTATCTGCCTCTGGATATTGCATCCAAGGAGAACCTTTCATAATTCAATCAGGACTGAACAATGATGAAAATCATTGAATGCTTGTGCTATTGTAGAGTGTTGAATTGACAAGTGAAGCTATGGATTTCCTGAAAGGGATTTTCAGCTTGTTTGATTCTGACAAGGTACATTTTCTCCCATTATATTACAACATATTTAATGTGTAGTCATTGGCTTTTTCGTTTGAAAGAAAGTAATCTTTTTTTAAACTCAATTTTTTAGCTGACATGTACATATATATCAAGTTATGAAACTTTTTACTTGCTAGGATGGAGCTCTACAAGATTTTGAGCTTGATGAACTATTTTCAACTGCTCCAGAAAGGTGTGTTTATATCTCTTTGAAGCAGCTTATAATTCTTATTCTTGGTTTGCTGCATGCATGCATGCACATCTAGGTGGGTATCCAAAATTTTAAATCAGTATGATTCATTTCATCATATTATCTATGCTACAGCAGAAATAAAACTCATTCTCCCGTCTCAAGTTCTTTAGCTAGTTGAATGCATCTGATGCCTAGTATACTTGATCAAGAAATTCTTATCAGTATGTAAAACACATTGGACCTAATCTTACACATGTTACCATTTTATATATTTCTATACTGATATCCCAACAATGTGGGGTTTAAGCTTTTGGTTTGTCACAATATAAAATTATCCAAAGGACACCATAACTTTAAAGACGTCAAATTTTGTATTTGACGCTTCCTCTCTGTGTTTTTAATGGGTGTTTGGAAACAATTCAACATACTCTTGAATATTCTTAGTCTCCATCATTATTTTACTATTTGTAAGTTGCAATGATGTTTTTTGAGTTTCATATAATTCCACAGGAGATACCTCTCTGTGTTCAATCAGAGTTATTGTAACATAACAATCAACAATGAACTTGTTCAGTCAGCTACATTGCTTATGCCTGACAATAAACGAACTAATATTCCGCCTTGAGAGCTGATTAAATGGATAGTGTCTCATTTTGAATCTGATTGAATGAGAATTTATTGTGAAACAAAAGTGGAAACAATAGCTATCCTCAATATTATGTGCTGCAACTTTTTTGACTGTATTAATATTAATATATTTCTATTTTTTTATATTTTTCAATTTACTCTTCATTAATAATAATCCTTACATGCCTATTTCATTTTTCATCTTTCAGTCCTTGGTATGAAGATCCTTACAAGGATTCCATTGAGAGAACTGAACTTGGGGATGTAAACCTTTCCGGGTTTCTCTCTCAGGTGTGTAATAGTAGCATCTTTAATATGCACCACATAAGTTATAAAAAAAACTTTTTAATCTCCGAAACAACAGTAAACTTGTGTAATTTGACTGCATTGTTTCACAGACGAAATAAAAGACTAACTTTCTTGCACAAATGAACAATTAACTAAGCTTATGGTTACAGTGGGCTCTAATGACATTACTTGATCCACCTCAAAGTTTGGCTTATTTGGCATACCTTGGATATACTCATTATCTTGCTACAGCCTTTCGTGTTACTAGAAAAAGATCCATAGATTTTAGAAGACAACATACAGACAGACAGGTTTTTCAATGTTTTGTTTTTGGGCCGAAAAACGCTGGAAAATCTGCACTTTTGGCTTCATTTGTTGGAAGGTGTGTTTATTTATCATATTTAAGTTTATCACCCCCATGAATTATACATGTTTAATCTTATACCTAGTTAATCTTGCTCTCAATTTGTTTGCAGGCCTTTCCAAGACATCTATAGTTTAGCAAGCAATCAATGTTATACAGTCAATACTGTTGATCAACATCAGGTGAGGGCAGCATCTTGATTTTTATGCATACTCACTTACCGTTATATTTTATCTTTATCCATTAAGTTTGAGCTTTTCCCTCTTCGGGTTTTGTGGAGTTTTCGTTATTTCTGTATGCATGAGATAGTTCCTCATTCTGGAGAGCAAGAATGGAAATGTATGTTGGGTTAAATTTACCTTGTTCCCATGACAAATAAAGACACCGGCAACAAGCAACCAACAAAGTCTTTAACGGCACTAGTCGGTTATGGTAGTTAAAGATGGTGTTAGTCGGTTAAGTTAGTTACCATTATATTCTGTTAAAAGGTTTTTAAATTAACTGTATTTTAAAGGGTTTGAATACCCATGAACGTTGACATTTTGTGGTGATGAATCTGCGTTTTAGTATTCTCTCTCTCGCGAAATAGAAGTGCGTATATTTGAGTGTGTGAAGCGGTGTGTGAGACACCAAGAATTGGTATCAGATTAGAGATCTGTGATAGATCCCTAAATATACACTGATGTTTGTTCCAATCTTGTGACACTTGTAATATAAGCATTTATCTTTCAGGGGATTAAAAAGACACTTATATTGCATGAAATTCAAGAATGTGATGTAAAGGAACTTCTATCCAGTAAAGACTCATTAGCTGCTTGTGATGTAGCAGTTTTTGTTTATGACAGGTGAACACGATGCCAAATTCTGTTAACATTTAAATTAATCACACCCTTTAGTTACTGTTTGTAATTTCTAATCATTTCTTTTACAGTTCTGATGAATATTCCTTAAAAAGAGCATCAAAGTTACTAATGGAAGTAGCTAGGAAAGGAGAAGATAGTGGTTATGGTGTGCCTTCTCTTCTCATTGCTGCTAAGAACGACTTGAATGTATATCCAATGGCAATCAAAGATTCCGAGATGGTATTTTTTAACTTGTTGACATAAATATAACACCCCAACTTAACATTGGATTACATCACCATCTGCAATCCTTTGTTGTAGGTTTGTCAGGTTATGAAAATAAATGCACCAATACGTATCAGTGTGAAAGAAAGATGCATGAATAACGTCTTCCAGAAAATTGTTACTACAGCTCAGCAGTGTCACTTAAGTGTTCCTGAAACTGAACATGGGCGAAATAAGAAGCGTTACCGACAGCTTGTGAATCGTTCTCTCATTTTTGCTTCTGGTATACCTATTTTTACCAATCAATGAAATAAAATTATAAAACAACTTTCTTTCAAGTTTTAGAAGCAAGCAAATTCTAGGAAAAATCGGTTCAGCTAACAAATTTTTGAAACATCCACAACCTAATATAGCTGGACCAGATTTGGTTCGGTTATTCTGTTTTGTTGGTCAACCCATTATTTCCTAAGTTTTTGAGGATTTTTGCCATGTTTCTCATTTATATTATACTACAAATTTGCAGTAGGCGCTGCGGTTGCTATAGTTGCAATGGCAGTATACCGAGCTTATGTTTGTAGAAAGACTAATTCTGCCCGTTAGGTATAAGGCTATGTACCCTGCTAGCTGCACCGTTGGATTCAAAATAAGCGGTTTGTTAATCTCTATTATTTACTTGCATTTAAACAGTTAATTTTGATCAAATAGCTTCAATTTCTTCATCTTTTAACTCCCAAATATTGCTTTATATAGTTCTAGCTCTCATAGACTAATACACTGTTATATAATTTACTTTGGAATTGTTACCTCTTTCATTTTGGTTTTTTGTTGATCTTGATGTACAGTGTTTTCCCTATTGGTAACGGGTAAAAAAGTCAAAAAGAACAACCAATGGGCCTGGACAACACAATCTTGATAAAGATTGGTAAGAATATATTGTGGTTTACACATCATTATAATGCTTACTTTTGTGTTCTATGTCTATACATTACATAGTCAAATTTAGTTTTACCAATCACACACTCATTTTAAATCATTCTATCTATTTTAACGCTGATAGTTCATGATAGATAACCGGATTTAAAACAATAGAAAAGTCATGTTAGTGGTATGAAAAAATATGATGTTATGAAGTTTTCTGTTACTGCAGAAAATGAACCAAAAAAGCTCAAAATCAGATCATTTGGCCCTGAGTACTTTTGAGAATTGACAGAGATTCTCATGAGTGTGGAGTGGATTGGGGAAATAAGGACATCCTCTGTCTATCTCTCTTTGGTGCCTTTTATTTATTGCTGGCCCCAGAATCACAGTCATTTTTCCTTTTTACTATAAAATTATCATTATCAAAATAGCCAGTAAAATTTTGATTTTTATGATTAAATTAAGTAATAATTTTTTAGCCATCACCTGATAAACTTTTGTCCATTTTGGTTGAAATTATATTTTGTTTATGTTACCATTATGTTCAATGGAAATAACATTCATGCAGTGGCAGACCTAAGTTTCATTTTTTCCATGTGTCATTTTAAGAATATTTTGGATGCATTGACATAATTCCACTATATATACATATATATATATCACGTGAAAAACGAGTATCAGATACTAAATAGCAGAAAAGTTTTTTTCTTTTTTTTTTTTACTGTTAACATGTTACATTGTTGTTTAGAACGTTGGTCGCACCTCCTACCACTTACTCCCACTTTTTTTGATTCTTCACCTCTTTCCACCACACTCCCTCTTTCTCGTCTTGGATCATAACTTTCTATTCTTTGTGGAATTTATTCACTATCATGTTTTCATTTACTAATTTCTTTTGTTTCTTCTGTCAATTTTGTTTTTAATACAGGATTGAAGATTAGTTTAACTGTAATCATGAGCTATTTAATTGATCTCACTCATGAAACTAAATGTTTCAGGTTTGAGACAAATTTCTACAGCAAAGAGTTCTTTTTTAAATTCAAACATATGTGATGGCGAACTCACATTTTTTGGTTTCAATAAGCCAAATGTATATGCTTATAAAAAATAATGTGAGTTTGTCGTTCAAAAAATAATAATAATCACGACATCATTTTGAGTCTGTGTGCATCATGTGTAACTTCAATTAAAGTGAACCTTGGTACTTGTTTTCTAAATTGAATGTTAATTGAGATTGAACCATCAGTTCACTATATTTTTATTACAAGGGATATCTAACATAGTTTTTTTTATAGCTTAACCCTATAAGTTATCAATTGTAAGGTATAGTAGTACTGATGGGAAAAGATGCACCTAGTGAGTGCTCTTGGTAAACAAATTATTCAAGTTTGTTTGTTCATGAATACTCACTCTAGCACGCTATGCTAAATTCATAAACAGAATAATTAATTTACAAATAAAAACAAACAAACATGATGATCTAAATATTTGATCAATCTATAGTAATAAAGTTAAAAATATGTTTCAAACCTTTTGGGCATTGTCATGAAGATGACGGAGCGATTGATTGTATCAAAGCTAAAGGAATATCTTCCTCTTGATTCTCATTTGGTCACCATCTTAAGAAGAAAGAAGAAAACTTTTGATCGTTTCAAACAACTTTTGATCGCTTAAAAGATAATCTTTTTGATCGTGTCCTTTGGTTTGGTTCTTAACCGTAAATGGTTATAGATTGTTTTGTATAATTCACCTTTTTTGAAAGATAGAAATCTTTAATTAAAAAATGATAATATAATTGTTATAATGTTTTGGATAAATATACTACAACCTGAACCTACGGGAATAATTTAACCCTCAATCTTTTGGTTGTAAATCACACTACTTAACCACTAGGAATTCTCATGCCGAATATAATGAGTCCGCAACCCAACCACACCCAGTGGCGGACACAGAAATTTCTTTTATGGGGGTCGGCTTATTTCTTTGAGAGTCCATTGGCTATAGTAAAATATAAATTTTTTCGATATGATTCGGGTTAGGTTGTTTTGGTCGAGTCGGGTCAGGTCGGGTCACACACTAAAAGAAAAATTCAAGTTAAATATCAAAATAACATAACAAAAGTATTTTAATAGTCATCAAAGTTACATAAGATACATAAAATATTTCTAAAGTTGTTCTCTACGAGTTTTCATGTTTTGAAATCTATTCATTACATCATCTAGTGAAACATTTTGAAATAAGTTTTTTTCAATATAACAAATACAACTATCGCTCAAGTTCTCATATCCAATCCTATCACGCAAATCGGACTTCACATCCTTCATTGCCGAAAAACATCTTTCAACACTTGATGTTGCCACGGGTAATACGAAAGCTAACTTTAATAAACGATACACCAATATGAAGGAAAAATGTTTTTTTTTGTTGCAACCATTAGTTGTACAAGAGTAGATAGACCATTCAAGTTGTAAAATTTTGTATCTTTTTTTAAATTATCAATGTAAGTCAAGAGTTAAATCTTAAGTCTTCTTTTATCATCTTCATTAAAATCATAGGGTACATATGGGCAAATCGTAGTATCTTTGGTCAAGGACTCATGGGTTGTTACTTTTGGGCTTTGGGTTATGGAATTTGACAAGATTTTTTGTTTTAAATGTGTTATATTATTTTAATTTAATGGGTTATGGGAATTGAACAATTGGGTAATAAAATTTGGGTTTGGGGTTAAGGATATTAGCTTATTGGGTAATAACTTGATGAATTAAATCGGATAAGGTTAATGGTCCAAAATAATTTTATATTAAGTTTATATAAGTTATTTTTATTATAACTTATCGGTTTATATTTATAAAACTTCCAAGTTTTATATTTTTAGGATCGTTGAAAATAAAAAATACAATATGGTCGTCGTCAAAATTTCTTGGGTGTCGTCATCAAAATTTCTTGGGGGTCGGTCAGGAATATAACATATACACTACTAATATAAAAAAAATTCATGGGGTCAGGCGAACCCCAACCACAAAGGTTGGGTCCGCTCCTGACCACACCCACACCCACCTAGACCCACATGCAAAATGTCTAGGACCCATGGCTCACTTTATGCGTAGTTGGGTGCCATTATGATCCCTCAAGACCCTATGTGGTGCAATAGTGAGCAAGTGTTATACTTGGCTAAGGCTAATAGTTATCTGCAACATGCATATATGGTCATGATGTCACCTTCTTGAGTTACAAGCTACAAAAGAATTGGTCCATGCAAAAGCTAATTTTTGCATCCATGGTATGTGTCTATGCCTTAAGAGATAAGGAACTAATCACTCTATCTTTTACATGATTTGATTCCTACTTTTGATGGACAGTTATGATAAATTTTTCAATAATAATAATAATAAGATATATAAGTCCAAATTATTTATTTATTTGGGTGGAAATAATATAATATTTACTTTAACGACTGCATATATAGTTAAAAACATAATTATTATATCAGTAGGTCTTAGATAATGTGGTTAATGCAAACAAGCCAATTTTTTTATTTTGACGAGAAGATATTTTCTAAAATTGAAGATTTAATTCAATCCTAATAGATTAAAAACCTTGTAATTAACAATATAAATCAGAGGTTATTCACTATCGGTAAGATTCGGGAATTTTGGTGGAAACGACGTGGGTATGAACCTCATCAACGGGTCACCGAAAGACCCTTAGCGACTTGATTACCGACAGTTGCTTCACTGATAGATTACCGATGACACGTTCACTTACAAAGTCTTCAACGATATTATCAATGGATCACCGATGCCAGTATCACTCATGGATTAGTAACAACCTTACCACTGACAAATGCGATGGACATTTTTAATGCAAAGGATAAATAAAAGGGTGAGGTTATTCTACAAAGTGTATTTTTGCTACAAAGTGTGAGAAGACACAATGAGGCTAAAAAAGTCACAAAAAATTATACCTCACAATCTAAATCGAATTTAAAAAAGTACTTCGGAGTCTCTGTTCCTCTCGTCATCCTCTTTCAGAAAAAAAATTCATTGTTACACAATGACGTCATTGTGTCTTTCATAATGACACAATGACGTCATTGTGTCTTTCATAATGACACAATGACGTCATTGTGTCTTTCATAATGACATAATGACATCATTGTTTCTTTCATAAATAACACAATAAAAAACCCGTTAATTTTTTTTATTTTTTTATTTTTCGTTTATTTTTTTCTTAGTGAGTAGGCTAGGCAACAAAAGCTCGGAATTACTTTTTTAAAATTCGATTTAGATTGTAAGATATAATTTTTTGTGACTTTTTTTAACTCATTGTGTATTCTCACACTTTGTAGCAAAAATACACTTTGTATTTGAAATTCTTTCTTTGCTCATAACATAATTTACAAATATAATGAGGACTTTGCATATAATAAAATTAACGTCTAAAAGTTATATATAAAAATTAACGTTTAGAAGTTACAAAAAATTTTAAAAAAAATGTATAATTTAATCTCATGATATTTGAGAGGTCGCTTCAAAATCAATATATATCAAATTTTATTATATATCTTTCACATGAGATTTGATGAGCTTTCCAGCAATGATACTTACGCAATAAATGGTCCACTTTATAAATGCATCTCCATAGATGTCGTGTATGCAAATTATGCTTACGAGTACAAACTTTTTAAAAAAGTTATTAATGTGGTTTTTTTTTTTTTTTTTTTTTTGTAATCTTTGTTGTGATGCAAAAAGTACATGTAATAAATGTGTGTGAACTAAAAAATGCTATAACATGAGTAGATCCTAAATAGCGTTGTTTTTTGAACTTTTAATACCAAAGTGTCATATAAGGTTATTTACAAAACTAATTGTTTTAACCAGTTTATGGTCTCAAATGATTCAAACATGACCAGATGCAGATAACAAAATACAAAAAAGTCAATTCGAATAAAAATAAAAATAGGTTTCAACCAAAATAATAATTCATTCAATTCACAAAATAAATATAACATCAACAAAACTCAAATCCGGATTATCCATATGGATATTATTTTTCCAACTCGTGAAAACGTAGCCTGGTGTAGCCCGACCCAACCCGATACAATTACAAATACAACTTTTGAGTTATAATAATATTAATTTCATAAATTAGAAATATTTTTTATTAATAATCGTTAC
Organism: Flaveria linearis; assembly: GCA_024085815.1. Lineage (NCBI taxonomy): Eukaryota > Viridiplantae > Streptophyta > Magnoliopsida > Asterales > Asteraceae > Flaveria > Flaveria linearis. Next base: position 110,315,731 of record CM044001.1, on the reverse strand, counting down.
TTAATTTCGTAAAAAATAAGGTTTTTTAAGAAATGACCACCCTAAATAAACTCCAGTTTCCAATCCCTTTATTCTCATTCCCGCCATTTTTGCATTTCATCAGCCCAAACTCGGCTAACTCTTCAAACGAGTCAACCGAGTTCGAAAACCGACATTTCCGTTCGTCAGAACGGATTTTGGTTTTGTTATTAACTTTCCTACTATTTCCGTCCATCTCCCACCACCCACCGTCACCTTCCTCCTCCACGTCAGCGTCACATCGCTCTTCTCCGCCACCTTCATTTTTCATTTTAGCCCTTCTAGTTTCAACATTCACACAACAGTCCCTCAACAATGTAAGACTAAGTCTTCCATTTGTACGTTCTGCTTCAAATTTAGTACCACAATCAGAAACACTAACTGCTTTAATAACCAACCTTCCACCTTCCCTATGAGGCCTCACTTTCACAGTACCATCTGAGCCACCAATGGAGGTCAGTGGTGGCGGAAATCCGCCGCCACCACCACGGTAGCTCACCGTTCTGCGGTCAAAACTCTTAGCTTTTGACCGTCGAAAACCGTCAAACCTCTCTCTTTCCTCCAAATTAAACTCATCACTGCTTTCACTCACATCACTCCCAGTTTCAGTCCCCAAACTCTCAGTACACATTTCCAAGCTCATGGTACTCAATGCTGAAGCAGAACGCTTCACCATTGGATGAACATAAACATCACCATGTTCAACATGCTTTGATGTTGAGTTTTCAAGAACATTAAAGAAACACCACCCATTGTTCTTGTTAACACTCTCACCATTGTTCGAATTCGCTTCGAGTTCTTGTTTTTGAAGCAATTGGGTCGGTTTTGAAGGCGATTTGGGCGTAACAACAATCGATTCGATTAGCCGAGGCTCGAGGCATGATTGCAAACCTTGACACACAACTGAGGCCATGGTTTCAAGATGTTGAAAACAGAGGAAACAGAGTTGACTAAGATTATTTTTTTCAAGAAATGTGTAAAGAAAGCTTTTGGGTGATCAAAAGATTGAATCTTTATGACAAATTGAACAAAATTTTATGTGGGTTATGGTTGGAAAGAAGTGGGAAGTATGATGAGAAGAGAGGTGAAAGGGTTAAGGGTGTATTTATAGAAGGTTTGAACATAGAGGTCTCTTTATTTCAAAGAGATGCCACAAAAACATTCATTTTCTTGGGAATATTGTATGATAAATGATATTAAAAATAAACATACTATGGTATGTCAATTGTCAAAAAGAAGTGATTTTGGACACAATAGATCTAATTATGTTTTTAATGATATAATACACATAAACTAATAGCATATTACTTGGAGGCCGGATTAAGCCATTTCAACTTGACAAATTGTGAGTATTTTAAAGAGGAATAAATGAATAAAATATAACAGTTAATTTAAAAATCCAAATTATTTAGTAATAATCCAATAATATATTCACAGTTTGTTACCTTCTAGCCCCTAGGTATCCATAACAATTGGATTATTTCCTTTTTTTTAATAAATATAGCACATACCCATTTTAATATGTTTATACTTTAGAAATACAAATTTAAAAGAGTTAATTTTTAAAAGCTTAGTTAGAAAAACAAAAAAATTAAAAAAAAAACTAACACATATTCATATGTTTGACACAAACCCGCCTTTTAACATATCATCTAATTAATCTTTTACTTCTACCTACACGTTATGGTATATTGGCACGTCTTACCTTTTTGTGTAGATATTAACACAGTTTAATATCATTAAAACGATGCATACAAGAACATAAGTTGTATAACTATATAAATGATGTTGTCTTTATATTACTGTATTTATTTTATAAAATATATAAGTTATATACATTATATAAATCCAAAATCTATAAAATCATGTTGTGAACTTGTGATGATGCAAATGGTTGTGGTCTTTAGGTTGATTGGTTACAAAGAAAAGCAGTCATACTTGATTTTCGGATGACCAATAAGATAACAATCTTTCTTGGACACACCACTTCTTCCTTACTCCTTGTATACAAAAGTGAGCCAACATAGAGGATTCCCTTCTTACTGATATTTGTGGTCATCACTTTGCATCCTCCTCTAAATTTATACCTTTATAAAACCACTTTCTATCTTTGTGATTGTATATTAGACCCAATGTACTCATGTCAAGACCTAAATATCTTTTAATTGTTAGGGAATTGATGCATCAACCATGACATCCATACTTTATGTTATTATAAAGTACATTAAATCGACTTAATGGCTACAAATTGATGACGAGTTAAAAAACAAAATTCCAACGCGTTACAGTTCGAAAAATGAATATTATTACGTAATAAGATAAGATTGACGTTCATTTAATAGTTTATCTTCATGCTACTAGAATTGTAGAATTCTATAGACAGAAAAGATGGTGGTTTAAAATTGTTGTCGACTATGGACATTGGCTTGACTTTAAAAATCAAAACAGACTTTTTGATTTTGTTTGATCATGTTTATAGGTAAAAGATATTCTCCGAAAGTCATTGCATGTTTGTTTCGAAGAAGGTTAGAACATCAAATGAGTGCTTAAATTACAGTAGAGCATGGTAACGGTAAGTCTAGCGGAAGCGACCTTGTGCCAGGTAAAGCTCGCCTTTATCGCATCTTTTTTGGACTTAATCAAAACCTGTAAAGCTATAAATGAGATTGTATTAAGTATAGTTGTTTATATGGTTGTTAGTATATCTGGCATATCACCACACGTTGGATTTAATGTGATATGAACCTATTATTGAGGATCCTATCAAAAAATAATTCAGTAAGTTCAATATAAATTAGTTTGAAATATATATCCCCCATTAGTTATGTTTAGTAACTGTAATTAGTATAGGTGTCAGTTATAGGTTCATCTTGATTGCTCATCTTGATTGCTTTTAGTCTTGTATTTATATGTTGCCAATCATATTATAATAAAAGGGTCCTAATAAATAGACACCCACCTTTTTAAATCGACACCCCCCTATACGTCGCGTATGGATCCATACGCGGCGTATAGGGTCGATTGCACTGAAAACGAGGAAAATTCAGGAGGGTGTCAGAGAGCTATACGCCCCATATAGCCCTATACGACCCCCCTATACGACACATATAGGGCTATACGACGCGTATAGCTAATTTCGACACTGACTACGAGGAAAATTCAGGGGGTTGTCAGGGGGTTATACGCCCCGTATAGGACTATACGACCCCCCTATACGACGCGTATGGGGCTATACGACCCGTATAGAAATTTTAAGGTGTTGATTTAAAATAATGGGATGTCTATTTAAAACAACCCTAATAAAATGTTTACCATTACAATTCATGTCATATATTTTAGGATCAGTTTATACACCTCCTAATGGCATACTGTACCTCACTAGTACTATATTTTGACCGGCAGACCTGTAAAATCATTAATAATGTATTAAAATTATAATTCTTTACGTTTACAACATGTTTATTAGTTCTTATTGTACACACATAGTCCAATGCAATTTAGGCTTACTTCCCAATCGTTCTGATTTAGTCATAAGTATTTAAATTTAGTTAAAAATAGTTCAAAAGTGTTTAAGTTTAGTTTTCAAAGTTCAAACGAGTTTAAGATAAGTTGAGAAATATTTAAGTTTTGTTCAGAGAGTTCGAAAACTCTTAAAATAAGTTTAGAGAAGTGTTTAAAAATTTAGTTGGGGATTTCAAATGAATTGAACATATCTCAGGGTCACTTCATAAAATTCAGCTTTATTTCAGAAAGCTTCAAAATTACTTAATCCTTAGTTAAAAACCTCTAACTTAGTTAATAAAGACTTCATATTCAATTCAGAAAACCTCCGAGTGTATCTAATTTTATTAAATATCAACAAAACTAATCAAAAGACATTGGATAGTTTTAAAGACTTCAGATCTAGTTCAGAGACATCAAAAGAATTCATGTCTACTTCATAAGGTTTTAGACTTTTTCAAGACTTAAGAACTAGCTCTAGAAGATCTAATAAGTACATCAGAAGCTATATCCGTAAGTACTTAAGCTAGTAAATGTAATAAATAAGTAGTTAAGCTAGTAAATATAATAATACTAATTGGTTTTATATTAACAGTTTACTAAATCATCCATTTTAATTTTATGCATTACAAAATAACACTTATGTTGGTTTAAGAGGTAATATAATCTCATGTTAACAAATTCCTCATTCCTTATATGCCTTTCGAGACAGTTCATATAATGAAATGTTTAATATTTGTAACAGAATTTAATTTCCGTACAAGAATCTAATTATTATTTTTTATTTCGAAGGTCAAAAGGATGATTATAATTTATATATAAACAAAAAAACGCATCAGAATTAAATGTATACTTTTAATCTGATGGTCAAATTTAAAAGTTTATTCCCATTCACTATTCTTTATAGTTTTGGCGTACTAAACATCTGGTTCATTTAGAAACAATATGATCCCATATCTACTTCTGTAGTTTAGCCTCATTTTATGACATCCCAACCATTCAAGAAACATACCAAACTGGTTTAAAAAGCGTAAGATGCTCAAAACTGTTTACGCCCCGAAAGCCCAGGCACAAGGCGTAGGCTTAACATACGTGAGGCGTTATATATCAGCCTCCAACGCATCCTAATGCTAACCCAGGGCATGATTTCTGAAACCAAGATAAACTCAAAACATTTATACAGCAAGCAACTGATATGCAGCCGACAAATCTTAGATTAAAAAGAAAACTAGAATTTAATAAAGCACAATCAAGTGCCAGAAACATAAATCCAAATGCTGATACAAAACAGTCACCGTAACCTAAAAGAGGATTTGTGATTGTCTGCTAAATATGTTAAATTATAGCAATGCAAAACTAAATAAAAGGTCATACCTAAAAAGTGACCTCTATTCTCCCTGCTTAATTTCAAGCTGCTTGAGTTTGGAATCCAACTCATCATTGTCGCCATCCTCATCAGCATCCTCGTCATCATATTCTTCTCCTTCCGGGTCATTGTCGTCCAAAGGTCCAAGCAAATCAGGTGAATTCTTGAAAATCTCTTTCACATCTTCAACACCTTCATCAGATAAGTAATTACCATTAATGTTTAGCAACTTAAACCCTGGTTTATCGACAACGGCCTGAGCCAGAACCCGAGCTCCAGCCCTTCTAATCATATTGGTGCTGAAGTCAACTTCAGTCAACCGTGGAAAGTCTGGTTCAAGGGCCTTAGCAATTACTATAACACCTTCATCCTTCAATTCATTCTCAGACAGAAGAATCTTAACTATAGATTCTTTTTTGGCAGTTATAAAATCAGCCAAACCAGAAGCTGCTTCTGCAGTAATGTCGTTTCCCGCCAGCTCCACAACTTCAAGTAACGGAGCAGAATCTTTGAGAGCGTTAACAAGAGCTAAAGTTCCTTCGTTTTCCAAATTTAAGTAACTGAGGTAAATCTCAGTCAGATTAGTGAATGATGAAACAGTTTTACTCAAAGCAATACCGGCTTCTACACCAAAAATATTATCACGAAGATCGAGTTTTTTCAAACCAGTACATGTTGCGAGTGCTTCAGATAATGCAATTCCCCCTTCAGAATCAACCCGAGTGGACGAACACCTGAAATCCTCCAGAATTGGGGACTTCTTCAAAAGTTGAGAAATAAAAATTGCCCCTTCATCTCCAGTCATATTATTATGAAAATGAAGAATTTTCAGCTTCTCTGTGGAAGGAATTAATTCAACCACCGCCTTCGCAGCTTCCTCTGAGATACCATCATTCAATAAATACAACTCCTCAAGGTTACTTTGTGATCTTAAAAGTTCACTAAATGCCCTTACTCCTTTTTCACCTAATGCATTATCTGAAAGGTTCAAACACCTCAAGTTACAACCTTCAAGGGCTGATGAGAACATCTTCATAACTTCAAGAGCCTCTTCTTCTGGCCTGCCAGCAACAAAATCTGACAAGTCAGCTTCTGTGAGTTGACCCTTAACAGAGGTCAAAATGGGAACAACAACACGGGCGGCATCCAACCCGAAGCTTCTATTACTAAAACGTATCTTTGTATACTTGTTTCCAGGCTCTTGTAGTGGTTTTAGCAGGTCTTTTGCTTCATCTGCCTCGATGAAGGCTCGTTTCCCTCCAGAAATGTCGAAAAAGGTTTGGTATTCTAATGTAATTGGTTCAAAATTATTTTCTTGTTGTTCTTGTTTTACTCTAGGACCTCTTTTCACTGCATCCACCATGAGTGTACTGGATTCTTTAGCATAAAGTTGAACCGCAGAGGCACCATCACCATCTGGCTCTTTTCAAAGTGTTGATTCGCTGTTTCAAAGGCTGCAGCTTCTATTCGCTTAGCATCTTCTTCCGCTTCTTCCTTGCTTAAAAGACCATATTTTCTGGATAAAATCGACGGTGTGGTGAGATTTTTAGTTATGCGTTCCACAAGCACTTGCCTGGTTCCTTGGCTTGGAGGCCACAGCTTAATCGAGTGCAAGCGGTTTTGTGCAGTTGAATCCATGTCAATAAAAAAACTGCAACAATAGTACAATACAGTTCATATATGCTTACTTTAAGATTATTCATTTAAAAACAAAAAATAAATAGCATTTTAAGCGAAAGTCTACACTAACAAAATGATATATCAGATTACGTTTACATCCTGAAACTCTGTATCCATCTAATATACTCTAAAACATTACAAATCTTATCCTAAATATCATACACATTTCAGAACAAATAAATTAATAATATGCGCTAATGTCTGCTACTGAAAGAACATTCGAGATCTTTTCAAGCATACTCAAACCCTATCGATACAGTCAGAAGAAACACGATCTCTCACCAATTCGTACCATTAGTCTTACCGTATGTAAAAACAACTCAAAACACTCTTAAACACTAATTCAACCGTACGAAACACGATTCCTCAATGTAATCAGATACAATCAGATGTAATCTCAAATCAACTCGTTACACACTTACACCAGTCAACGAAACTACACACAACTAGATTACAACTTATTCTAGTAACAGATAACAAAATCGCTGTCAGATCTGGTTTTTGACATCAAAAACCCTGGATTTACAGTTGACGGATGGTTGACTTCACCGAATGAACACAGAAGCAGATAAAGAAAAGGATTTGTGATGTGTAAAAGGAAAGTGAAGTAACGTACCGGCGGTGGAGTTAGGGCGGAGCTAGGGTTCCGATGGTACGGATTGTGGTGGCGACGGTGGTGGAAGTTATATGATAAGTGGTGAGAGGGGGGTGTGGTGTTAGTGGGGTCTGTTATTAATAATAACTTCTGGGCTCTGATGTTTGAAATTGAAACCACGAGCGGAAATCATTTCCCTCTCATTCTTTTAATTTTAGTGGGATATTTATTTGGATTCATGTGTATTTTAATTTTAATCTATTAATATGTTTTTATTTTATTAGGTTTAGTGTCATGTTAGATTTCTCGTTTATTCTTTTATTTGTTTTCTTTGTATGATACATAAGCGTCATATTAGAATTTTTTATTTTTTGAGGTTTTTCCTCGTTTCTTCTCGTTTTGCACTTTGTTCCAGCGTTCCGTGATTTCTCTCGGATACATGTTTTTTCACTTTTTTCATTCGCATGTTTAATCAGGGAAAACAATGAAAATCCCTTTGTCTGAGAAAAAAAAATTTTGGTCACCGGATCCGGAGAGTGATTTTACAGACCGCAAAAAGAATAGAAAAAAACACCGGGTGCCAACTTCTCTTCTGGATAGCTTTCCGGCCACACTGTATGCCCTTAAAGTAAATGGTGAGTAAACTTTACATAACAATAGCTTTTTTAGTTTTGTTGGCGTTTACAAAAATTGCAATAAATGGTTTAATTTATAAATATAAATAATAAATAATAAAAATTTGGTTAACTTATGCACTCTTTAAATTTACTTTCAAATTTATACCAACATCGAATACATATGAAATTACAAAACAACAAAATAGTATGTGTATCAAGTATCTTTTCAGTCAAAAATAAAATTAGTGTGTTCTTATTTTGGATGGCATGTAATTTTGTTTTGATTTTTCAATTGGTTAATAACATTAAAAACAAATGTAATTTCTTGTTTTTCATGAAAATATCCTTTAATCTAAATCTAGTACACACTTTCATCAACTTGTAAAATACACGTTAAAAAATAAATTATATTTTATATTAAAATCTTTAAAGTTGTCTACAGTTGCATGTATTTCAGAAAGTTTAGTACATTTATAAATAGAAAAATTAGTATGGTGACTTTCATATATCGTTCTTTTATTGTTTACAAATCGAAGGACTTCTATATAACAAAATTAGGTTAAAGGAATTTTCAATAAGAAATTAGAAAGTATATTAGTTCTTTTGTCAACGATAAATTCAACTCGGATTGTTTGACATTCGAATAAACGGGTCCAAGTGACCAAAATATGAAACCCCTTCAAAGCCTTAAACACTAACCCGACCCCTAAAAAGGTGTAATTGCCTTTTGGAATTAATAATTAATAAATATTTAAAGCTTAGGAACATCCCACAAAAATACAAAGAAACGAACAATCCATATTCGTGTGTATTAATACAAAAATACTTTTTAAAACAGAAATAATATATTGATTATTAAGAAATACAATAACAAGGGGACACATTAGTGGGCCGGCCCAACCCGCTACACCCATCAGTCCATTACTCCATTAGGCTACTACCCTTTAATCCTTTATGACCTTATCCTTCATGTGAATTGTGAAATGCAACAAATAATTCATAAACGCATATAACAAATATTTTTCCGTAGCATATCACGACAGGCCGTGGTGGTGTTAACGAACAACGCAGGGCTAGAGTTGGTGACTAAACCGCATTACTCGTTAACTACCAGCCATCAGCTTGCTATAAGCTAGTGAGCTACACGGCAAGCTCGAGCCCGAGCTCAAAACTAGCGAGCTTAAATGAACTTATTACTTATATAACTTTTATCTACTCTAGTCTACATATACACACTAATAATAATTATTATACATAAAATAATAATAATAATAATTAAATAATATATATCATGTTTATGTACAAAAAAATATAATTATAAGCATACATATAAAGAATAATTATAAGTTTATATCAATATAATAATAAATAAGTGATAAATAATAAACGAGTCAAGCTCAATCTTAAAATATTAATCATGAGCCGAGTTTGAACTTTAGAAATAGAGCTCTAATGAGTTAATAGAGCTCTAAGGAGCCAAGCTTGTTTTTTTAAGCTAAAATAGTTGCGCTCGAGCTTTCATTTACACCCTGGGCAGGAGTAACAAAAAGATGCAGCCTTGAAATCAAGCTACTTGCATAACCATGATAACAAATCTACATATTATTAGCTACAAATCACTACAGTTTTAGAGATAAATGAATAGGTAATGAGTGATAAAACTAGGCACCGCTAGCAAACCGTATCAAGTATTAACTATCCCATAATCTTTTACATTTTCCTTTCTCAGTATATTTCTATAAACATCTAAATCCTAATATTATCATCTTTTTACCTGATTATGTAACACGAGAGTGAACGGGTGGTCTCTCGAGTGCAATCATACCTAATCTCCCTTTTCTAAAGTCTGACAAAACCCGAAAGGCTGCTTGATGTTCATCTCCATTAAACAACTGTACAGCAAGCTTGTGGATAAATCTGTGCATTAGGAACATAACATTAACATCATTATTTAATAACTGGTGCAAGTTTGTTCTTTTTGAGGTTTAGGGACTGATTTCGACTTGGATGATTTCTTTTAACAGATTTAGAAATAGTTGACAGTAGTATCAAGTTACACCACAGATGGATGCTACAAATAGAAAGCTGTGTTTTGTTTGACCTCAAAAGTCAAAAGGTGAAAAGAAACGTACGTTTTACCGCATCGGCCATCCGCATCAATCTTATAACGCTCCCATAGAATATCGTTATCTACCACAAACCAGAACAATGTCGGATTGTCAAAAGGGTAAATATGATATTATGAAATTTACAAGGGTTTATGATATTTTGGACTCTCAAAAGGAATACTGAAACTAATCATGAAAACTAGTTTACATTTTACTAAAACTATATGCCAAAGTCAAATGTTTAACAAAACCAAAGCAAAAGGATCATACATACTTGCTGTTGGAAGTTTTGAGAGCATTTGTACAAAAACACCTGCAACATCGGTAACATTATATGACCTCTCACCAATGTCATCACATATAGCAAGCTTTATGGCTGCTGCTTGATCACTCATCCTCATCGGGATTATTCCAGGTGAATCTAGCAACTCTAGATCGTTCCCAAAACGAACCCATCTTTTACCAGCATCATGAATAGAAATAAAGTGTTAAAATAATTGGAAACCTCTAAATAAGTAAACTAATAACTCAGATATGGCCACTTCAACGGTTCAACCCATTGAATGAATGGAAAATAGAACCTGTTAAACAGGCAAAGGTCATGTATTCAAATGCTTACAACGTCCTAATTACTTTATTTGAAAGAAAAGGAGAATGATGTGGAGGTGACGCATGTATTCAACTTTTCTTCATAAAGGCCACCCATATGTTAAAACTGCTTTATGAGCCACCAAGTATGTAGATGTTCAAACACCTTTAAAATTTTACAAAGACAAACATATACCTATGCTCTATCAAAAAGCACCTCTTATGTACAAAAACTATTGTGCTTTTTTGTCATTCTACAACATTCAAGCAGTCTTGGCCAGATTACATGAAATATCCCTATGATAAAAGCTAAGTATAACTACTTAAAATGGACATGAAAGGCAGGTCAGCCCAATTCAACCTAACCCATTCTGATCACACAAAAAGCATGTTTGACACGAACCATTTCTTGTCCAGCCTATTCGACCCACCCATTCGCCAACTATTAAAAGAAAAGTAACTTACTTTAATACTCTCGTTACGCCTGGTCTTGGAGCTGCAGGACACATACGACGCTTTAATAAACGATTGATTAAAGATGACTTTCCAACATTTGGATAACCAACTATTCCAGCCCGCACCTGTTACACACCATATCATGTCTAGTAAGGAAACTATTAGGAATTGCAATTATGATCACACAATAATGTTTAAATGTACAAATGTTTAAATGGTTTATGTTAATAGTCATATGCTAGAATACTTGGTAGATCTAGTAATTTTGTAGTACAAACTAAGAAGATGGGTGACACCATTTGTAAGACAAATACAGATAGAAAGCGGGTGACTACATAGCACTTTAATTTTTATTGACCGTAGTTTTCCCGTGGATGGCTGTAATGAGTTGGCCGAAAATGCTATGTAGATATGGCAATTTCGACCCATTAACCTAAAATGGTTCAATATGGGCTTTATTTAGCTCCAAAGGGTCAAACGGGTAACATAATAAGCTATGTTTAAAAAGAAACATGTCAAATAGGTCAAACAGGCTGAAAGTTGTCCAGAGTGTTTTCAAATGCTTTAAACTTCCGAAATCTCATTATAAATTAGATTATTATTTTAGCAACATGAGTTTGCAAATTCTTAACTAATGCATAAATATATAAAACTCACTGGACGAGGAAGCAACCCTCGTGCTCTGCGTTTCATATTAACACCTGCAGCTACCGATTTGCTAATCTTCCTAATTTCATGGTTCCCTGCACTTTTCATAAGAGATCCATTAGTTCCTATTATGTTTTTGTCCCTCCAATTGAAAAGGAATCTGCTTCAATACCATCCCAAGCTGTCCATTGGAGAACACAACTTTTATCCCTTGCCTGCCATAATAATCTGCCCAAGCATTCCTATCTGCAGCTGATATCATGTCTTCTCTATTCAACACCAAGATTCTCTTTCTATTACCCAACCATGAATCCATCTGATTGTTCATGTATGCTTAGTGTAAATATTTGGAATCAACAGTAAATAACATCGTTGAGGATTACACAATAACATAATAAACTATAATAAAACAAGAACTCGATAAGCACAAGATAGTGTTTGTATGTGCTTTGGTTGTTTGAAGTTGTAATAATCAAAGAACCAGATTTTTATGTGTCTGGCAAATCTGGTTATTTGAGGAACTAATTAATAAAGTGATTACAGCAGATATTATTGTTATAAAAAAGAAGATGTTTTGCTTTCTAAAGTCAATCTTTTTACAAAATAAAATTACCTGCGGGTGACTTGTGGACATCGGAATCCTAGCATCTCTCACTTCAATGACAACATCCATTAATTTCAGTTGTTCCTTGAGCTCTCTTTCTGTTTTTGCAATATGACCAGGGTACCACTGAGGAATATCAGGACCAAAAGGTCAATCTAAAAAATAGGACAATTTTCCCCTAGAATAAAATCTCAAGGGAGACCCGAACCTTAAGAGTACCTGAACGGGACGCAATGACTTTGTCCAGTGGTAAAGATCGGTCTCAAGATCAGCCCAATCATACTCTTCTTCAAAAGAGTCAACCGCATTACTGTAATTCATGTTACCATTTCCATACCAGCTTGCAGATTTCCCACCAACAATCTGCAATAATTTTGGTTCTGTGTTTCATTATCTACTATAAGTCTACAATCATTCTACGACCGGGTGTTTGAACCATTCGTGAAAGAGTTAAGCAACTTTAGAACTGTAATAAACACGACATAACAACTCAAATCATATGATCACATCAACTTCTCTTCTTCCTTAACATAAATTATGACTTTACTTTTATAAATATGATCATAAAATTAGCACAAATTTCGCATTGTGATATCAAAAACAGACAATCAATCTAATTCCAGTGTGTGCATAACAACATTAAGCTCCATATATCTCAATTCACCCTAATGCCAACACTTTTTACCCTAGCACGCGTTCGTAATTTCATACACGAATTAAATTTAATAACTCCTCATTTTCCGTCACAAAACCCTCAAATCAGCAAAATTCATCAATTGGCTAATATTCACACTGCTATTTATTTCAAAATCGTTTAGTTTAGTCGGTGAGAGCAGATTTCAGCAATTAAAGGAAGCACAGATGTCAACAAGAAGTTTCTAGAAGCGAAGAAATAACTTGCCTGAATAGTGGGAGGGGACGGCGGAGGAGGGGCGGCGGAGGCGGCGGCGACCACCGTTAACGGCGGTCTCCTCCGGTGGTGAAAAACAGGTGGTGAAACCGAATCTTTGTTGAAGAATACACCAGATAGGTGAATAGCCATGCTGTGGTCGCTCTCGATTGCAACCACCGGAAAATATTATCTTCTTCACAGAAAAATGTCTCAAATATCTACACACTTTTCATTGTACATCTTTCTATAAGTTGGAATTTTCATTTTTGAGTTTACGATACATTTCTTTAAGCAGGAGATATATATTATATTATATATATAAGATATAAGGTTTAGCTACAGTACTACAGTAGCTAAACCTTATATCCTCCCTCCACCTCAAACACCGACCCCCTTCCCCAAACTCCACCTCCTCCGCCGCTCCCTCCTCCTCCTCTCCGCCACCACCACCCTCTCCCTTCCCTCCCTCTCCACCGCCACACCCCCACCAGACACCACCATCACCGAAAGCAACGATGAATAGATGATGAAGACGATGAATCGATGATGAAGACGATGAATCGATGATGAAGACGATGAATCGATGATGAAGACGATGAATCGATGATGAAGACGATGAATCGATGATGAAGACGATGAATCGATGAATCGATGAATCGATGATGAAGACGATCCAAACCGGTGCCCTCCCTCCGCGCTCCTCTTCACCGACGCCCTCCTTCCGCCACTCCTCTTCACCGGTTCGCATAAACCCTCCAACGACGAATTTCACACGCGATTATCACTTCCAACTCAAGGTAGACTCAATGGGTATAGTCTTTAATTGTTTATCCAAAGGTGCAGTTGACTTTTTGGTCAAACCTATTCGAAAGAATGAGCTTAAAAACCTCTGGCAGCATGTGTGGAGGAAATGTCACAGTGTGAGTTAATTTGGTTGTATTATGATTTATGTATCATTAAAAACAGACCAGTTTTTGGACTTCGGCTTCAGGTGTGTTCTGATTTCGTATGTTCAATTATTGTGGGGTGGAGTGTACTGGATTTGAGCTCCAATACGCTCATCTGTCCATATCGAATTTGAAAAAAAAATTCACCAATAGTCTAAAACATCGGCCTTTTGTTTTGCTTTAATTTCTCATGTTTTAAGCAGTCAAGCGGTAGTGAAAGTGGGAGTGAGAGTGGCATACGGGATCATAAATCTACTAAATCAAGAACCATTGAGGAGTCTGATGACGACGGTGACAATACTGATGAAGATGATATTGTTAGCATAGAGTTGAATGCTAAGGGTGGGAGCGACAATGGAAGTGGAACTCAGGTAATCCGTCAATTTCTCAAATGAAAAAAACAGACCATTCTTAAGTGCTAATTCTTTTATACTGCTAAAGGTATGAGTCTAAATGGGCCTGGGCGGGTTTTGTTGGCCTGCAAACTTTTTTCTGTCCATTTTCTAACAGTTTTTGTAAATAACTAACACATTACCTATAATGGAAAAGCAAAACGTATGTATCATAATAACTTAAAATTAACAATAAACTTTGTGCAGCTTTCAACCTGTTTGATCTGTTCCCCTTGCCGCTGATATTTTATGATTCAACCAATTTGAGATCAAACACAGCCTAAAACGACTTCTTTATGATTAAATGGATTGAAATGAATACCTCTATTTTCTTTGTTAAGCACTATTTATTGTGTGAGGTCCTTTGAATACTGCTTAATACAAAAAACATTGCTGATGTATGGAGCAAAGATTCTAATGGCTAAGTTCTCACTTAATTTACACTGTTTTATTTGTGTTATTTAGAGTTCGTGGCCAAAAAGGGTTGTAGAAGTGGATAGCTCCCAAGCAAACTCTATGTGGGAAAAAGTACCAAATCCTCATGATATCACTTCTGCTCAAGTTGCAAGGCCAGAAACATCTAAACTAGGTATTACATTTGTATTTTTTTTTATTTTAGAGTTAATTTATAAAAACGATAGATATCTTGCAGGTAATTTACTTTAGAGTTAATGCATTGATCAGTTGTCTAACTGGTAATGAGCACTAATTTTTTGTCAATAACTGGAATCTACTAAAGGGAAGTGGATTCTTAAGCAAATACATTGTAATGGCGTAGAAGTGGCAAAATGATTGGGTGGATTGGTAATGTGTCAAAACAAGTTCCAGGGGGGTAATTTTGTATTAGCCTTTTTACTAATTTTAACTTCTTTTTAATCAATTTGACTCCTTAGCTGTAAAATATAACCTAAATAGACTACTTATAAATAAATTGGTGAAAATTATCACATCTAGAAATTGCCAGTGTTAAACACAAAAGTCATTACTTTCTCCCCACTCTTTTTGTTTTGCTTATAGATTTGAACTGGCAAATTAAGCCATATTTGGGTTTGACATTTTGGTTGAACCACATTGAAGGTTGTCTTTGGGCTTCCACAAATTTTGAAAATAGCTAAACCAAAGCCTTTTGAACACTTTGACCAAACATATGATGCTTTTATAATCTGAACTGAAAAGAGGATGCCTTCCCCTATTCAAAACCCAGCCAAACTGAAAATAGCTAAACTGAAAATAGCTAAACTGAAAATAATAAAAAGAGGATTTGTGGTGAAGTACGAAATGATATACTAAATGATCTATATATTGGTAATAGTATATGGGTTCTTCTTCATATTATCAAATTGAGAATAATAATAAAACTGATACCATAAGTACAATTTCTATGATTTTTCTGGGTGTCCTTGGATTTCGATTAAGAATGTTGGATACAATTAGCATGAAATTAGATGCTTAATGTTCCATTTCTTGATTTTTGGGGTTGTTTTTCAGATGCCAAAATAAAATATGATTTAATCTGTAGCAATATGAACTTAGATAGCAAATTTCTTTTTTTTTTCCGTGTAAGCGACACGTATATTGGAACTGAGAATGTCACTGATCGTGTTAATTCAACTTTGTAGCAACATGAACTTCAATACCAAAAGTTGAGCAGAGAACGAAGCTGGATACGACCCAATATGTCAAAAGCTCCTCTCCCTGCTCTCAAGGTTAATGTGAGTCACTTAAATTATTTTATCACTTTTACGAATTACGATGAAGTAGCCGTTAAGGTTATCGACGGAGTGAGAGTCGTAGCGACGGGTTTGTTTTACCTTTCTACACGCTTTAGGATTTTACATTGGAATGGTAACCGTTACATTTTGTTTGACATTTGCGTTTTGATATTTGGGATCATGACGAAAGACCCCGCGCAACGCGCGGGGCAAAAAAAACTAGTTTTCTATTAAGAAAATAATCATTCATTTAACCGAGTGAGACACAGATGAATTGGTGGACCATCTATTCATCCATCGATGGTTGAGTCTTATATGGGCGCAAGTAAGTTAATGTTATGCTTTTTAACATAATGATCTAACGGAGTTACATAAAACAACCCGGGGAATGAATGTGAATGGGGGAGGGACTCGCGGTATAATTTTCATAACACGGTGGTGTATCTGGAAAGCCAGACTTAAAACTACTTTCAAGAACAATGATTGTTGGTGATGTTAGAGATCTTTGGGGAATTTTAGGAACACCGTAAAAATTTGAAAAAAACCGATTCAAATCGTGACATGGAGGCCAAACCGTGACATATTGAAGGCTAAAGGTCACGGTTTGGCCAAACCGTGACATATTGGGCTTCAGAAAAAGTTCTGCACTTCGGGATTGGATTAATTATTGGGAGTGAGTTTCTTGTGGTGTATATGTCACGGTTTGGCCAAACCGTGACATATTGGGTATAATTTTTAATTTTTTTAATTTTTTATAATAAAAATGTAAGATATTTTGTTCAATTTGTAACTTATAATATTTTTATAGGATTCAAAATTTCTTTTATTAAAACTTTTAGTATTACGTACATATATAACAAACAAACTAACACTTAAAAAGTAGCTTATAAACGTCAATTTTATTAAGTGTATATGTCACGGTTTGGGCAAACCGTGACATATTGGGTATAATTTTTAATTTTTTAATTTTTATAATAAAAATGTAAGATATTTATTCAATTTGTAACTTATAATATTTTTATAGGATTCAAAATTTCTTTTATTAAAATTTTTAGTATTACGTACATATTAAAATTACGTACATATATAACTTATAAACGTCAATTTTTATTAAGTGTATATGAATTAATGTATTTTAGCTTTAAAGAAGTAACTTTTAGTGTATTTTAATTTTCAAGAAATATGAATTAATGTATTTTAGCTTTCAAGTAATAATTTTAAAGTTAATAATAATAATAATAATAGTATTATTTTGTGTATCCAGAAAATAAAAGGTTACGGTTAATAATAATAATAATAATAATAATAATAATAATAATAATAATAATAATAATAATACAAAAAAAAAAACAAGAGGTCACATGGAGACCAAAATATGACCTTTTGAGATATTTTTTTAATCTGATTTCCCCTCGATTAGTGCACATGCCACTCGAGCACCGTGTGTGTAAGAGGTCACATGAAGGCCAAACCGTGACCTTTTGATTCAAAAAAATATCTCAAAAGGTCACGGTTTGACCAAACCATGACCTTTTGATCCGGTTTCTCCCCAAAGTGTCACGGTTTGGCCAAACCGTGACCTTTTGATCTGGTTTCTCCTTAAAAACCCCTGCGGTGTCCCCAGCAGGATCCTTTTCTTTTCCTATGTATAATGACCGCCAGACCAGGATGAGAAAAAAAATCTCCACAACATCCCTTTAGAACTTTGATGGATTGTCAATTTAGAAAGATTGAGACAAGTGGTTGAACCATAACAGCCTTTTAAAGAGTCAAAAGCTTGACCTACTTCTTTATTTCAAGTAAAAAAACATCTTTTTTATAATAAAAAAACCATGCCAATGACTTGGCTATACTTTCATAGTTTTAAATGAACATTCTATAATACTTAGTTACACTTTAAAAACTTTCATAGTTTTAAACGAACATTCTATAATATTTGGTTACACTTTAAAAACATTCGAGTTATTTACAATTCTGCATTTAAGGCATGCTTGTATCGCTTGACCTTAGATGGATTAGTGGCCACGTTATGTGTGAAAATGACATGGCCGAGACATCCTAACTTTAATACCACCAAAACAAATTTACTTTTCTTAGCCGCCAAACTCTCTTGTTGTATAACAACTTTTAAATGCTCTAAATGATTAATCTAATTATAGTTGTAGATTTTAATGTACTATTATAATTTTCTTTTTAAATAAGCCCTAAACATGTGGTTCATAAGGCTTTGGAAAGTGGAGAGCGCGTTAGTTTGGCCAAATGGCATAATAAAGAATTCAAAGCGATCATTGTGAGTTTCGAAAGCAGTTTTACTCACATCAGCAGTGTGGTAGTAATACATAGATTTGAGGTTCACATTGAAATGTATTCGATGCCATGTAATTCATACATTAGTTGTTCATGCGTGCATTTTTTTAACAACACCACCCAGAATTTCTACGATAAGATCACCACATCCTGCATCATGTAAGACTAAAACTCACATCATGTGTACGTAAAGTTTTGACCAATTCAGCAGGTTTAACACAAGCATAACTATAGGCAACTAAAAGTATGATTCATACTATTAGTACGATGTAGCAGTGCCACTCTTCCAATATGTGTGACAAATCAGTGTCATTCTTCATATATTGCGTAAAAAAGAGTATCAGATATTAAATGGAACATAAAAATTTTCGCCCAGGTCAATAGTCAATACAAAAAGGTCGATCAACATAGAAAATCAAAACCTTGCTGTGTTCTATGTCTACAGAGACGAGCAGTGTGTTTCATAAATTTGGAACAAACCTAATCATACTCCAGTTCATCGGGTGTCACGGGCCTCTTCAGCGGGATTATAGACTTCTTTTCCACATCCCTCGATAACGCTTTTCTCATATCTGAATTTTCAAATTAATCGCATAATAAACATTGTTACACTGTGTTGTGTCCAAGAGGAAATGAGCAGAAGACAACAAGTGGGTTCAAACGGCTTTACCTAAACCATCTTCCTCCCCAGAATAGTATCGTAATACACGTCTATAGATAACATAATCAAGCTGCAAGATAGAGGTTGAACAATCAGAATGACCAATATACTCATATGCTATTAATTTGTCTATTTACTTATTTTATTTTATTTCTTAGCGGACAATACTTGCACACACTCATACCAACTGGGATTTGACTCATTTGAAACTTCCTGTTTATTGGTATTTTGGTAGGTCAGCTTTGTTAGTCTAGGACAAAGGCCAGTTGGTGCCAAGCTACTAGTATTATTCTTTGTTTAAAACCATTTTAAAGCTAAATGGCGAATCCTGATAAATGGCAAATTTGATCCATATACATATTAATGAGTAAAAGCTTTAATTATATTTTATCTATAACAGGTCAAATGGTCAAAAAAATTGCCAACAAGGGAACAGGTAAACTGCATTTTTAATGCATATACCCTTCTAAATCGCTTAACTAAAAAAATATTTTATTGTTGTAATAATATAGTTTTTGTTATTATCTTTTAGCACTCCGCTATAAATAAAACTTTTAAGGAGATTTTGACAAAAAGCATTTAGAGTCCGCCTAAGCTGTACCCTATTTCTTTTGTTTTGTTTACACATTAGCCGTTACCCAACCCAATCATGTAGCCTCCTCCAGTTTCATTCAACGACCAGAGTACCAGACAAAGGTGCCCTGTCCAACTTGTACTAAAAGTGAACAGTGTGTGTTTGTTTTTCTATATGTGAGTATTCGTGTTGTGTGTGCGTGTGTGAGGGAAGGAGGGAGAGAGGGAGGGAGGGGGAGAGAGAGCATTACCTTTCCATACATCTTTATAGCGGGTGTATTTGATGCTCTTACAAAGAGGTCCACAAAGTATGCTTTGTCACTGCCCCCAGGTTAAGAAGGCACAAAATAGAAAAGGACTCAGATGAGCTGTGGTGCTGGTTAGTCAATTACTGGTATACTCTATAAATAAGAAGTTATCATTTTTTTAATTTGGTTTGGAAACATTGGTAAGTGAATAGCTAACTTTAGAAAACAGAATATCCAATCATCTAAACAACACCAATTCAACCCAAGTACCCAACTCCACAAAATACAATGCGTCTATAATAGAGTCATGGTTTCTATCTTAGTATCTTTCTATCATACTACTGTATTATCTTAATAGTAGCTTATTTTACTAGTTTATCTTTAATATAGAAACGCGTTTCGCTTGTTTAAACCCATTGACTGGTTACTCGGATATATACAAAAGAAAATCTTTATTGTGGCATAGTTACATGATGTTGTTAGTAAAGTAATAATGTCAGAGTATTTTGCTGTCAGTTTGATTGTGTATGACCCTTTTGAGAGTTTTGGTGCAGATATCTGATATCATATAGATGTATCATCCTAATTAATCCACCTATTTTGATAGATTGTCCTCTTTTCTGACCCTCATGGCCTCATGTAATCCTGTTTTAGTCTCAATATTTGCTTAAGGTTCTGCAAAAATACAAAAAACCCCAACCACCTCCATTCATATTGCAACTAAATCTTTTTTCTATGTCATTTCTGAATAACACTTAAAATTTACAAGAATCCAGGTCCAGCATCTAAGATCATGTCTCTCTGTCATAATTAATTCTAGTATTTGGTGAACTCGAGTTCTAATTGAGCACTTAAATGTACAGATGATGTGAAACAAATAAGTAGTCATGGGTATAAAAGTTGGAAGACTATTGTGTAGGTCGCAGTTATCACAAAAATGTAGAAAAATCAGATACAACTATCATACAAGTCTATAAAAACTTGTTTATAAATAACCTAAACTCACATTTTGTCACTGATGTCTTCAAGCAGGTTCATTAGTTTCTTTGCCAACTGCTGCCTACGAAATTCAGGAGCTACCGTGACAGCTGTCACATGACCATGCCATGACTCACCTTGCCCTTCAACTTTACCCATAACTGCAGCCAAAGTAAAAACATTAAGTTTACGTATCCTTACAGTGTCACACAATCATGAAATACATAAACATTGTGAAAACCTAAACAACAAAAACACAACAGATATGGTCAAAACCAGTAAACCCTGGAACTTATAAATAAGCGTATACGAGACTTGAGAGACCACGAACAAAAAAACATCTTTTAGTAATAGTCAGTATATCAGCATTCACTATAGCCAAACACCAAAATTCTTTGTTTATCCCAGATTAGATGGGCGCAGGTTATAGTAATGCAATCAATTCAAACTTTTTCTAGAACATTAGCAATGCATAAATCATATGAATATAATTACATAAAAAAAGGATAAAATATCTAAAGTCCAAAATCCAATATAAGCATAACAATAAGTATTAATCTTACACTAATACATCTATACAAGTAAATGGAAGCAGATCTGTTTTCACATCTGCCGAAATTGAAAGATGAAACAAAGCCCTAATAATTAACAGATTCCAAATGAACACTAGAGTTTTCTAGCATAAATTCCCTAACATGAGCCTCATAACAAACCCTTATGCCTATGCTTATTCTAAACCCTTATGTGATTTATACCTAAATGTAGTATGCTCTATGATCTGTTTGGGTCTCTTTGGAAGCGGTTTCTTAATCTCTCAAGATAGAGGAAAGACTCGCCACCACCTACCCATCTCATACCATCCCATACCCTGCTTTTTAGTGGGACATACAGGTTATGTTTGTTTGTATGAGCCTCATATCATGTCCAATACAAACGAAAACAAAATTGAACAAAACAGCAGTAATATTAAGCAGAAGGATGAAGAAATTACTGTATCCCATGACTCTGTTGCCCGGAGCTTCAGCGACATGAAAATAATCAGGCCATCGAGCCAAGTAGGTCATATAGAACGACATATTAAACTGCACAATGATCAAAATAATCAAAATCATCATCCCGTAACAGTCATAATGCAAAAACATAATCTGCTTCAAACAACTAGTAATCGTAAGCGTAGATACGCATCTCGGCCCCAAATCACATGAGATTCAATTCATCCTCTTTGATTTGATTTGGAGGGAGTACTGTTTATCAAATTGTTAATCGAATAAGATGAAGAAGAATGAAATACATACAGTTTCAGTGAGATGATCGAGATTTACAGAAGAAAATCTCAGAAGATCATCGCAGCAAAATCTTCGGATTGTCGTCATTTTTATTGCTCTCTTCGTCCCCTGTGCAAACGGTGGATGAATTAAATGTCGCTTGTGAAGTTGTGGGTTGATAATGGAAAATGTGGGTTACACTTAACCCCTTCGAGATTACACGGGATGTCACTTTTTAATTATAGTTTGTAAACATATACATTTTTATTTGTGGAGGGGACTTAAACTTTCAACTATTGAGGAGCAAATTTACTATTTTGTTAACAGATAAATTGTTTACTTTTTTTCAAAAGGAAATCAAGAAATTAGTATTTTTAGTGTCACTGTTTGTTTATTATTTTTATAGGTATGTGATATTAGTATAATTGTGTATTTATAGTGATTGAGTTGTGCGAGTTTAATGTTATATGTTTGGTTTTATATTTATTCCTACCGATCCAAATAAAAGTTCTCACGTGTGAGGCACTGTTGCTATATCAACTTTTCACTTGTGTATCATTGGCAATCATACTTTCGATTAGTAAGATTTACATGTGTGATAGTGTGTTACATCTCTTAATGACTTTTCATTCGCGTATCATTAGAAAATTTTCACATGGGGTTTCTTGTATACTACGATAATGTATTACGTGTATGTTGGGATTTGTATTCTTTTTTACAACAAATCGTAAAACATATACAACAATTTACAATCGTTCTGACCTTCCATTATTTTGAATGACCCATATTTGTCCATGTCGAAAAATATTGTGTTTGAAACTGATGATTCTAATAGTCTATCGGACGTAAGTATTTTTAAAGGCTCCTCACAAGACTTGTATTTTGGCAACATTGCTTGAAACTAATCGTTGATGCAAGGCTATCTTTTTATAACAACGAATGACAAGTCTAGCATAATATAGATAATACTGTAATGGTACTAACTTACGATACTTGATAATGTTACCATCAGCTAGCATGACACTGTAGGCTATGACCCATTGCTAACTCAACCAAAGGTTGTCCCACTTGTTCATTTGTATTAGAGAACTCAATGTCATTCAGCTTCCGCTTTGAGATATAGACAATACTTCATCATACTAGTTTACGTTACTTTACGGCATTACCATTAGCTAGCCTAACACAATATATCATTTTGATCCGCTTTTTCATTTGTTTTAGAGAGCTCAATGTCATTATGAGATAATGTATATTGGACCCACACCTCTCCCCTCTACATCATGTGTGTATAATGATACCAATTTATATTGGTCAATATATGTGTATACGTGAAGTTCAGAGCGTTCGCAAAAGCTTCAACCCTCATAAACCTTCTAATGCGTTGTTTTTGTTTCAGTGTTTGCAGTTTGTTCATAAACCATAATGATGAAGAATGATGTTGCACCACAACTAAAACAAGTCTGAACTGGATTTCTCTTATTCTTGAACAAGTGCAGAGTCTAGACACTCTAACTAGTGAATCCTTTTAGCAACAAGTATCATACCTCATATGTTAAAAACATATATCTAAATACACATTTAAATGGTATTTTGGAATACATATTAACACCTCCACTGTAATAATACATTACACTTTAACAAATTTAGCCCTCACTTTACAAGTTTTACATCATTACATTGCACGGGCTACTATATTGTTTTCTTTAAATCCACCAACTTTTTTTCTAGAAACAAACTCACACCCTCCACTTAAACCATACTTCTAGATATACAAATTTATCAGTTAGTGAGGCTTGAGAATTCAAAATCTTAAGGAGATACACGTTTTTCAAAGACACCGGTAAAGGGAAATAGATTGCTTATTAGGACATGATGATTTCGTCATTAATTATTTCTTTTTTGTTCAATAACAAGTAGCGGTGACAGTTCCAACATGACTTGAAGCATGACATGAAACAATTAAGTTTTGATTGACATATATAAACAATATAAAACTGGTTGTGTTTGAGATGAATTGTGTATATGGCTCATTTAGCTAAAAATATCCTGATACTGCAAAATCAAAAAACGCACAAATATTAGTGATAACACTTGAATTAACCAAAATCTGCTCGCAATGTGCAAAAAAAAACATAAAAACTCATTAAGTTGCACACATTCATGGGTAGATGAACACATGCTTTGTTGGTTTTTTTTAATTTAGTAGTGACACCTGACTGACTTTAGTCACACATATTTATACAGTAGAATGGATTGTAAGTAGAGGTGTTCAAAAACCGGTTTGGTAACCGGTTCAGGAAAAAAAAAACGAAACAGGTTTGGGGCCCAAACCGATTTCAAACCGGCTCAACCCAGCAGTTTAGGTTCGGTTTGTAGGTTTCCTTTTTCAAACCAGTTTCTAACTCGGTCCGGTTTCAAACCGGTTACAAACTGGTTTCCAAACCGGTTACAAACCGGTTACAAACCGGTTTCCAAACCGGTTCTCAAACCGGTTCCCAAACTGGCCGGTTGCAGATCAGTTTTCAAACAATTATTTAAAATTTTATGTCGTTTGAATTGTTTCTATGTTTTATATATTATATATTTCACTTTGATTTTAAATTATGTACTTAATTTGAAATTATGTTCTTGTTTTCAAAAACAATTATGTAATGTTTTTAATTTTATATTTTTTAATTTTTACAAATAAAAATACGTAAATGTATCTTATAGTTTTATTTAATTTATACAATTAACATGTAACATTCATCTTATAAGTGTATTTAATTTTTACAATTAATTGTTTATTTAATTTATAACGCTTAAAAATCAAAAAACCAAACAGGTTTGGGCCCAAAGAGGTTTTCAAACCCACTCAAACCGGTTTTCAAACTGACACAAACCGGTTTTCAAACCGACCCAAACCGGTTTTATATGTTTGGGTTTTTGTAATTCCAAACCGGTTTTCACCACGGTTGACCAAACCGGTTCCGGTTTGGACCCCAAACCGGTTTTAGAAAAAAACCGATTTGTACAGCACTACTTGTAAGTCCATTATGTTTTGCTTTTTCAAAGGCCATTGGTGTTTAACTAGTCAGATCGTGTGGACTAGTTTTCAAAACACCCACTGAAACACGAGTTAGTCGCATTATGTAATTAACCCATAAGAAAGATGACCAAGTTTACGTCAATTCTTCATGGTAATATACAAAATCTATGCAAACCAAAAGTTTGCAGATCATACAAGATTTAAATCTTTCATAAATAATAATCATATAAAACAACGAAGACGATTGGTTTACAGTTCAAATAATGTACCAAAACACAGTCCTATTCATTCTTCCACACGCACAACACCAAAGAAAACCCGAGTGCTCGTGACTCTCCATCCTTACTCGACGTCGTCCAACACCGATCCTCACTTGCCCACAACTTCTCCGCTGAAAGACAACTTTTAAACAAAAACACCGCATTCCCCGTCAACTTCTCAAACAACCAACTATGAACATCCCAGTAAACTTCCACAGGCAACCCATCAACCAAAATTGTATAATTCCCTCTAAACTTCCATCTTAAACACTTCACTTGCATCACCAGGTGACCATCAATTCGTATCAGTAAATACGAATCATCGTTCACACCCATCATATCACACTCAATCAATATATCATGAATTTGACCTTTACCACAAAACTGAGCCCGTGTCGAATAAGTCTTCTTTCCAAAAACATGTGCTCTTTTTGAAACAAAAACAGCACTTGGTGCCAAAGTAGTTGCATCTATCTTCTTGTGCACTTCCTTCTCCATATCCCCTAGAATTAAGATTGGTTCTTGGTTCATAACTATTGCGAAATAGAAACCCATGATTGGTTCGGGTGATGAACTGAATTTCGCATATGTTAAGTCCCAATAGAAATTTATAGTTTTAGAACCCACTTGTAGGTTTCTAAACCCTCTTCTTTTAGAGAATAACCACGGCTTAATGTCGAGCTTACATAGACATTGGTTGTTTGAATCGTCGATTTCAACAGAAAGACTCTGACCCATTAAGTTTTTAGTCCAAGTAAGCGTTATGATAGCGTAAGAGGAATCGCGCATTTTGCATTGGTATACACAAGTTACAAGATTTTGGGCAATTTTGGTGGTAGTTGTAGTTATGGGAGTTTCTGATGAAGAAGCAGCTTCATCAACTTGAACACCATTTTCACCAAAACAAGAAGGGAAGTCCTTCATTTATACTATCTACAGACCAAATATTTTACTAACAAATACAAGTATAATAATCTTGGTAATTCTTTTTGCAATGAGAACCAAATGTCAGTAAACTCACTTGACAACTGATGAGATCAGGTAAATCACAGCTTGTGTCGGGCATGTGACTTCAAGAGTTTATAATATGAAATTAGTGGAAGCAAGATTAGAATCAAAGAGTTCAAGACTCTTGAAGGTTTGATAGTTATAATCTTTTTACAAAAAAACAATAAGTAGTAGCTATGCAGTTATACTTGAATTTGAAGAACATTTCCTGTGGGTAACCTCCAAAATCATTAAAAGTTCAAGATTTCTTGAAGTTTGAAAAAAAAGATCCAGTCACTTTTTATGTAAAAATGTACAAATATAATGTTGGTAGTTATAATCTTTTTATTACAGGAAACAAGTAGCTGTAGTTGAATCTGAAGAACAATTCGTATGAGGTAACCTCAAAATCATTAAAAAATTAAGATTCCTTGAAGTTTGAAAGATTAAGATTCAGAACCAAACATTTTTTTAATGTATAACAAAAGATAACTGATATCTTGTGTAGAAGAACAATAAAACTTTACCTTGAATCCAAAGAATAATCTGTTTGTAACTTAGCTCCAAGATCAAAAGACAAATCTTCAAGCATATGATGCCATTGGGTTCAGAATTGCATATGTAATCTCCAAAATCAGTAAAAAGCTATAGATTTCTTGAAGACTGAAAGAACAAGAGCAAGTTATGATGCCATTGCTGAAGAAAAATGTCTTCTGGGTAAGAAGTAAGAACTCATAAGGAACTATGGCTTCTTTATTCATTCAATTTCTCTTTCTCACACACACAAAAACACAAGCACATAGTGGTGCCATTAGAATGGGATTGGTTAGATACACTATAATACCCACACATAAAAATATATATATATATATATATAATAATAATAATAATAATAATAATAATAATAATAATAATAATAAAGTTGCAGGGGGTTAATTGCCATTTTGAAAACTCAAATTATCAAGTTTGGGTAAAGAATAAAAAGAAGCTTAAACCACAGGGACTGTTTGTGTAAATTAGAAAAAAACAAATCTGTTTCTCTCTCCTAATACCCGCATTTCCGGCGGGTTTTCTCCGGCCACCGCCGGTCGTCTCCGGCGAACCCCCAAACTACCATTTTTACTCGATTTTAGTTTAATCAATTGTTCCCGACACCTTCGAGTGGAGATTCGAACATTGTCCCCACACCAATTCGATGATTTGAGTCGGTTTAGTGGGATTGAAACTTTCGGCCACTTTACCCGTTTTTAAATCGCACTAGCATGTTTAATAATTCAAACTAATCACACATACACGATCATATAAGCATTTCTAATCAGTTGGCATATTCAATTACACTCGAAAAACAACAAAACACCACCTCCAATCCACCCCCTCGACCGCGACCTGCAACTCGATTAGGAACCCACCTCCGATCAATTTTAACATAAATTGATAAAGGGCTTTTGATCTATATCAACATACGAAGATTCCTATCAATTTAATTTGAATTCCATCGAGGTTTGCTCATTCAACGATCACCACGTGACCGCGACCCGTTCTTCGATCAGTTCAGCTTCATCTCATCATCATAGAGGTAATTAAAGCCACCTACTTACTCGATTTTAGTCTAGGAATGAAAGCCCTATGCTTAATTCAATAAACAACCATCAATCGATGTTCAATTTGATAGATTTCGATTCTAGGGTTTATACGGGTTGAAATTGGGGATTTCGGATTCGGGATTGATTAGCAAGCAATTGAACACACCTATTAGCTCGATTCTAGGTGGGGATTAAAGCCCTAAACTTCTGTTGATTAACATACTCTTTTGAATGTTCGATTTGGGTGATTTGGGAATTAGGGTTCTTGAAGGATTTGGGGTTTGGGTTTGAGATTGGTTAAAAGAATTAAAGGCTGGAAACTAACGCGGCTTAGGCCTTTGGTTCAGTGGTTGGTGCGTGGGTTGAAGTGTTGGAGGTCCCGGGTTCGAACCCGAGCCTCTCCATATTTTTTTTTAAGCCCTATTTAACCTTTTAAAATTTGTAAAAATTCCTAAAAATTATAAAAATCCTTTTTATAATCCCTGTTTATTTTTAAATCATCAACTTGATTTTCTGTAATTTTTGTTAAGCTTAAACATTTATAAAACAATATAACAAGACATTTAGTTTAATTATTCTTATGGATTCTTTTAAATAAATGGTAAAAATCAGATTAAATATAAGACTTATTTTATAAAAGTACCTAATTAGTTTCTGTAAATTAACTTATTAAAACCTTAACAATTTATGTTTATATCGTTATAAATAGTTTATTTCGTTTAAAAATAAGCTTTAAATAGTTGAATTATACGTATTTTACAGCCAACTTACGGAGGCCATAACTTTTTCATAACAGATTCAAATCAGTTAAATCTTATGTCCATGACGAAGTTCGTCGAAATACGAATCTGTTGATATATAAAACATCGAAAAACTCATTCGTTTAGACCTCCAAATAGTCGTTTTCGTAACAGCTAGCAGTTCTGCGCAGCTGTAAAGATCCACGTTTTTCTCATATTTCGGTAATCCAAATCAGAAACTTTTCTAAATGAAAGTTGTTTAGAAGTCACTAATCTAGTAAACTGGAGATTTTCAGAATTTTTAAACATCGTTTAGTATTTTTAACGAGTGCGAGAAGACAAGGGCAGAACTGGAATTTTTCAGATTATAATTTGCGTTACGTTATCGTAGGTTCTCGCGGCGTTAACCGAGCCTAAACCTTTTTCTGATTATTGTCATTCGTGTATAAGGTACGGATTCTGTTCCTTTGATTATCATAGTAT
Source organism: Flaveria linearis (assembly GCA_024085815.1). Classification (NCBI taxonomy): domain Eukaryota; kingdom Viridiplantae; phylum Streptophyta; class Magnoliopsida; order Asterales; family Asteraceae; genus Flaveria; species Flaveria linearis. Next base: position 110,286,494 of record CM044001.1, on the reverse strand, counting down.
TCACTTTGTTTCCGTCACTTTGTAGTACGGATTCTTGGTTAACTTCATCATAGTATAAATTCCGTTCCGTTACTTTGTAGTACGGATTTTTAATACGTTATTTCCGTTAATATGAATCGTTTAGCCTTTATTATTCGTATATCCGTATTATTTGATTATGTTCCGATTCATTCGACTCATTAGTGTTATTTATTGACACCTGTAGCATGCAATATATATTTTATAAATTGTGCTCATTATTGCATGTTCCTATAAATGTTTTATTGATATGTTATATGTTGGTAGTTGTACTACCATTTGATTTGATACTCTGTTACCCGAGCTCTCCGACATATCATTGTGGCGTCAATGATGTGACACTTTTCGTGACGGTGTGTAATAAATAGTTCACGGCGTCTCCGTTAATACGTTAGTACTCAGGTAGTACTTTGGCCATAATATCTGGGAGGCGGATGGATCGATCCTAGTTCAGTTCAGTTCAGTTCAGTTCCGGGGGATGGAATCATGTGTGTACGCCCCACACACCATCTCATTAGTGCATAGTCTAGCTAGCTATGTACTTATCAGTTCAGTTTTGGCTCTGGGTACTTCTTACATTACACGACTTATTTTGTTTGTATATACGTGTCGTGTAGATCAGTTCAGTTCAGTATTACATGTTCAGTTCAGTATCAGTATTATATGTTCAGATTCAGATTTCCGTTTCAGTATCATATGATCCGTTCAGTATTCAGATATAAGTATTTATGTTTCGTATTGTTACTATTGTTATTTCCGTCACTGAGCAACTTTTGGCTCAGCCGTATTTTCTTTGTGGTGTTTTCTTATTTGATTGTAGGTAATCAGGGGGTTCCGGGAAATCAGTGAAGAGTGGTTGAAGATCAAGATTGGATTTTACTTTAATTGATGTAATGAATAACTTAATTAGGTTCTTTCGGATTATCTGGTTTTGCTTGAGATTATCTCTTTAATATCATGGATTTGGTTTTTGATTTGATATCTGTAATAGTGACACGTCAGCCTCTCCGGGTTGGGGTGTTACAGTTATGGTATCAGAGCAAAGGCTCTTTCCTGTAGAAAACTTAAACATTAATAATAAACTTGTGAGGTAATGGGTAGACGTTGGGTTAGGATCTAATTTTGTTCCCAATCTAAATTCCAGTGTTCACACGTGTACTTTCATTTCAGATGGCTCCTAAGAGACGTGTGAACAATCGTAATAACTCGAATGGCCCCTCATCTGATACTCCTCTTGAAACCCTCGTTGCTAATGCCGTAAACGCTGCTATTTCTGGAATACTCCCTAATCTGATGACTCAGACTGCTCAAACAGTCATCCAGCAGATGCAACATGCTAATTCGGAGGGAAACAACACAGGACCTCCACCCGGTGGAAATAACTCAGAGCCACCTTCTGGCGGGAACAACACAGGAGCACCTTCCAGTGATAATACACCACCACCCCGTGACGGTATTCATGTCTGGTTGGAACGTTTCCAGAAGCAAAGGCCTAAGTCTTTCAGTACTTCCAATGATCCGGTCGAGGTGCAAAACTGGATCAGTCATATTGAGAAATTGTTTGAGGTACTTGGTGTTGAGGACGTATACAAAGTAAGGTTGGCTACATACAAGTTAGAAGATGATGCTCACAGATGGTGGACGACTGTGAAACAAGCTAGAGGAGGAAACGAATATGCAGCTACACTTCCTTGGGATAAATTCCGAGGAATGTTTTATGAGGAATACTTCACTGCTGCTGACCGCACTGAGTATCGTAGACAATATGCTAATATTAGACAGAGGGATGACGAGCACATAACAGATTTCAAGACACGATTTACGCGATTGGTGAGTTTTCTTGGTGCATCTGCAGGCTCACCGCAAGAGCAGACAGAAAATTTTCAGTGGGCCATATGTGAAAGGGATCGAAAGTTTATATTGAATCATCGGTTTAAAGATATTAATGAAGTGGTTGATGCTGTTAAAAACCTATATAATGATAAAAAGAATGGAAGGAAGTCGTATGATGATAACCGTAAGCGGCCTAGAGAGAATGACCATGATCAGTCATCTTCTCATACGAATAAGAATCAGTCTTCACCATCACGAGACCGTCGAAACCGTTTCGATCGCAACAACAACAATAACTCCCGATCATGGAAAAATCGAAACCAGAACCAGAAATCAACTCATAATCAGACTCAGCAGGCTCCTACTCGTGCTCAACCACCAAATCAGCAGCACCCTAATCAGGATCGGAATGCTATCCCTCCGTGTAACACATGCGGGAAACTTCATAAGGGAGTTTGTCGTCTGGCCGGAGGATTATGTTTCAGATGCGGACGTGCAGGACACATGATTAGGGATTGCCCTCAGCGTGACCCTCGTAATGACGCTGGAGGGAATCAAGCTAAACCTGCAACCGGAGGACGAGTTTTTGCACTCACTGCAAATGAAGCGGCTAACGCACCAGGTATATTTATGACCCCTTAGTTAGCAACGTATTATATATCTATATATGTCTTATCCGATACTGATAGTAAATGCCCTAGGTATGATCTCCGGTACCCTTTGCATAGGAAATCGGGATATTTATGTCTTATTTGATACGGGCGCTACGCATTCTGTTGTATCTCTTTTGTTTGCTAAGTACTTAAGGACTGCACCTACTGCGTTAGAGCACGCTTTGGCTATTACAACTCCATTAGGAGAGTCGACTATCATCTCGCATGTCTATAGAGATTGTCCGATCAGAATCGAGTCTATTATTTGTAAAGCTGATTTGTTTCCTATGCAAATGAGTGACTTTGATGTCATACTTGGTATGGACTGGTTAACTCGACATCACGTTACTATTGAATGCCAGACTCGTCGTGTTTTATTTAGAAATCCTCAATGCCCTGAACTCGTTTATCAAGGGACTCAGCCTCGGAAATCGTTGAAAATCATCTCTGCGTTTAAAGCTCAGAAACTCTTGTCGCACGGTTGCGTGGGATTCCTAGCTTCAGTGAAAGCTACATCTTCTGAAAAGCTAAACATATCCGATTATCCGATTGTATGTGATTTTCCTGACGTATTTCCTGAGGAGTTACCCGGACTTCCACCAGATCGCGAGGTAGAATTCACTATTGATCTTATTCCAGGTGCTGAACCGATTTCTAAGGCACCGTATCGTATGGCACCTATGGAGCTTAAAGAGTTAAAGGAGCAGTTACAGGAATTATTAGATTTGGGATTTATTAGACCAAGCGTCTCACCTTGGGGCGCACCGGTCCTATTCGTGAAGAAGAAAGATGGTTCTTTGAGACTCTGCATTGACTACAGAGAACTCAACAAGATCACTATCCGTAATCGTTACCCTCTGCCTCGTATTGATGATTTATTTGATCAGCTTCAGGGTGCAAAGTGTTTCTCTAAAATCGATCTGAGGTCTGGTTACCATCAGCTAAAGATCAAAGATTCTGACGTCCCTAAATCTGCCTTCCGTACTCGGTATGGTCACTATGAGTTCCTGGTTATGCCGTTCGGGTTAACTAATGCCCCGGCCGTATTCATGGACCTAATGAACCGAGTCTTCCGCAAGTTCTTTGATAAGTTCGTCATTGTATTTATCGATGACATCTTAATTTATTCTAAAAGTAAGGAGGAGCATGAGAATCACCTTCGTATCGTGCTCGAAACACTACGCGAAAAGAAGCTTTATGCTAAATTTTCAAAGTGTGAATTTTGGCTGAGCAAGGTAGCCTTTTTGGGTCATGTTGTTTCTGCGGAGGGTATTATGATGGACCCTGCTAAAGTTGAGGCGATCACTAAGTGGCCTAGACCGACCTCAGCCACAGAAGTCCGTAGTTTTCTTGGCCTTGCTGGTTACTACCGCAGATTTGTTGAAGGTTTTTCTGTTATAGCTTTACCCCTTACGCAACTGTTAAGGAAAGGGGTTAAGTACTCTTGGAATGACGAACGAGAGAAAAGTTTTGAAGAGCTCAAGAAAAGATTGGTGTCTGCTCCTGTTCTCACACTTCCATCGGGCACGGGTGGATATCAGATCTATAGCGATGCCTCTAAAAAGGGACTTGGATGTGTACTAATGCAGCATGGTAAGGTCATTGCTTATGCTTCACGACAGTTGAAACCTTACGAGGTTAATTATCCTACGCATGATCTTGAACTCGCTGCTGTTATTTTCGCGTTGAAAATATGGCGTCATTATCTTTACGGAGAGACTTGTGATATTTTTACTGATCACAAGAGCTTGAAATATATCTTCACACAAAAGGAACTAAACATGAGGCAGAGAAGATGGTTAGAGTTGTTAAAAGATTATGATGCCAATATTCAGTATCATCCGGGAAAGGCCAATGTGGTAGCTGATGCCCTTAGCAGGAAGAGCTCAGGAACAGTAGCCTCCCTACAGCTACAACCACACAACGTTACTGATCTTGATAGATTGGGTATTAGCCTACTTATTGGTAAGAGCAACGGATATCTCGCAGCACTCCAGATTGAGTCAGACTTAATACCCCGGATTAAGAACGCACAGAAAGATGATGGTGAACTCTGGGCAATCTTACAGAATGTGGAGATTGGTAAACAATCAGAATTCAGAGTAGATGAACATGGGGTAATCTGGTGTGGTAAACGTTTATGTGTGCCTAATGATTCTTCTCTTCGAGAATCGTTATTAGCTGAGGCACATAGTTCTCCGTTTTCTATTCATCCTGGATCTACTAAGATGTATCGGGACCTTCGTCAGAACTTTTGGTGGAATGGAATGAAAGAGGATGTGGCTAAGTATGTTAGCTGTTGCCTTACTTGTCAACAGGTCAAGATTGAGCATCAAAGAGCTAGTGGTTTGCTTCAGCCACTACCTATTCCTGTATGGAAATGGGATGATATTTCCATGGATTTTGTGACAGGGTTGCCAAGGACATTTAAGAAAAATGATACGATATGGGTTGTCGTTGACAGATTGTCAAAGTCAGCTCACTTTCTCCCAATTCAGCAAGGATTTTCAGTTAGCAAACTGTCTGAAGTGTTTACACAAGAGATTGTTAGACTTCATGGTACTCCGGTGTCAATCGTGTCTGATCGAGACCCGAGGTTCACTTCTCGCTTTTGGAAGGGTTTGCAAGCTGCATGGGGTACCAAGTTGAGGTTTAGTACGGCGTTTCATCCGCAGACTGACGGTCAGTCGGAGCGTACTATTCAGACACTTGAGGACATGCTTCGAGCTTGTGCCTTAGAGTGGACTGGGAACTGGGATGAGTACTTGTGTTTGGTCGAGTTTGCTTACAACAATAGTTGGCAAGCTAGCATTGGCATGGCACCTTTTGAATTGTTGTATGGTCGTAAATGTAGAGCACCTGTTTGTTGGGAAGAAGTCGGTGAGAGAATCATTGAAGGACCCGAGTTAGTTCAAATCACGAATGAAAAAGTTGCTATTGCTAGAGAAAAGTTAAAAGAAGCTCAAAGTAGACAGAAAAGCTATGCAGACCGACACCGTCGACTTTTGGAGTTCAAGATCGGTGACAAAGTATTCCTGAAGGTTTCGCCTTGCAAAGGTGTACGACGTTTTGGTCTTAAAGGGAAACTTAGTCCACGGTTTATCGGACCCTTTGAAATCCTAGAAAGAGTTGGTGAGGTTTCGTATCGTTTGGCTTTACCACCTCAACTGTCACATGTGCATAATGTCTTCCATGTATCTCTTTTAAGGGGATACAATTATCATCCTATTCATGTGGTTAACTACCCACTTCATTTGATTCGTGAAGACTTATCGTTTGAGGAGGAACCCGAGGCCATACTTGACCGACAAGAGCGCATTATGCGTAGGAAAACTATCCCTTTTGTTAAAGTATTATGGAAAAACCATTCCGAACGTGAAGCTACATGGGAGATAGAAGATGAAATCCGCTCTCAATATCCGTATCTGTTTACCTCTTAGGTATTATCTGGTATATGTTTCTGCTATTAGTTATGAAGTTGTCAGTTATCTGTTTCTTGAACATCACAGTACTCCGTGTACGTTACGCCTATCTTTGTTCAAGCTGTACCTAGCAATTTCGTGGACGAAATTATTTTAAGGGGGGTAGAATTATAATACCCACACATAAAAAAAATATATATATATATATATATAATAATAATAATAATAATAATAATAATAATAATAATAATAATAATAATAAAGTTGCAGGGGGTTAATTGCCATTTTGAAAACTCAAATTATCAAGTTTGGGTAAAGAATAAAAGAAGCTTAAACCACAGGGACTGTTTGTGTAAATTAGAAAAAAACAAATCTGTTTCTCTCTCCTAATACCCGCATTTCCGGCGGGTTTTCTCCGGCCACCGCCGGTCGTCTCCGGCGAACCCCAAACTACCATTTTTACTCGATTTTAGTTTAATCAATTGTTCCCGACACCTTCGAGTGGAGATTCGAACATTGTCCCCACACCAATTCGATGATTTGAGTCGGTTTAGTGGGATTGAAACTTTCGGCCACTTTACCCGTTTTTAAATCGCACTAGCATGTTTAATAATTCAAACTAATCACACATACACGATCATATAAGCATTTCTAATCAGTTGGCATATTCAATTACACTCGAAAAACAACAAAACACCACCTCCAATCCACCCCCTCGACCGCGACCTGCAACTCGATTAGGAACCCACCTCCGATCAATTTTAACATAAATTGATAAAGGGCTTTTGATCTATATCAACATACGAAGATTCCTGTCAATTTAATTTGAATTCCATCGAGGTTTGCTCATTCAACGATCACCACGTGACCGCGACCCGTTCTTCGATCAGTTCAGCTTCATCTCATCATCATAGAGGTAATTAAAGCCACCTACTTACTCGATTTTAGTCTAGGAATGAAAGCCCTATGCTTAATTCAATAAACAACCATCAATCGATGTTCAATTTGATAGATTTCGATTCTAGGGTTTATACGGGTTGAAATTGGGGATTTCGGATTCGGGATTGATTAGCAAGCAATTGAACACACCTATTAGCTCGATTCTAGGTGGGGATTAAAAGCCCTAAACTTCTGTTGATTAACATACTCTTTTGAATGTTCGATTTGGGTGATTTGGGAATTAGGGTTCTTGAAGGATTTGGGGGTTTGGGTTTGAGATTGGTTAAAAGAATTAAAGGCTGGAAACTAACGCGGCTTAGGCCTTTGGTTCAGTGGTTGGTGCGTGGGTTGAAGTGTTGGAGGTCCCGGGTTCGAACCCGAGCCTCTCCATATTTTTTTTTAAGCCCTATTTAACCTTTTAAAATTTTGTAAAAATTCCTAAAAATTATAAAAATCCTTTTTATAATCCCTGTTTATTTTTAAATCATCAACTTGATTTTCTGTAATTTTCGTTAAGCTTAAACATTTATAAAACAATATAACAAGACATTTAGTTTAATTATTCTTATGGATTCTTTTAAATAAATGGTAAAAATCAGATTAAATATAAGACTTATTTTATAAAAGTACCTAATTAGTTTCTGTAAATTAACTTATTAAAAACCTTAACAATTTATGTTTATATCGTTATAAATAGTTTATTTCGTTTAAAAATAAGCTTTAAATAGTTGAATTATACGTATTTTACAGCCAACTTACGGAGGCCATAACTTTTTCATAACAGATTCAAATCAGTTAAATCTTATGTCCATGACGAAGTTCGTCGAAATACGAATCTGTTGATATATAAAACATCGAAAAACTCATTCGTTTAGACCTCCAAATAGTCGTTTTCGTAACAGCTAGCAGTTCTGCGCAGCTGTAAAGATCCACGTTTTTCTCATATTTCGGTAATCCAAATCAGAAACTTTTCTAAATGAAAGTTGTTTAGAAGTCACTAATCTAGTAAACTGGAGATTTTCAGAATTTTTAAACATCGTTTAGTATTTTTAACGAGTGCGAGAAGACAAGGGCAGAACTGGAATTTTTCAGATTATAATTTGCGTTACGTTATCGTAGGTTCTCGCGGCGTTAACCGAGCCTAAACCTTTTTCTGATTATTGTCATTCGTGTATAAGGTACGGATTCTGTTCCTTTGATTATCATAGTATTCACTTTGTTTCCGTCACTTTGTAGTACGGATTCTTGGTTAACTTCATCATAGTATAAATTCCGTTCCGTTACTTTGTAGTACGGATTTTTAATACGTTATTTCCGTTAATATGAATCGTTTAGCCTTTATTATTCGTATATCCGTATTATTTGATTATGTTCCGATTCATTCGACTCATTAGTGTTATTTATTGACACCTGTAGCATGCAATATATTTTATAAATTGTGCTCATTATTGCATGTTCCTATAAATGTTTTATTGATATGTTATATGTTGGTAGTTGTACTACCATTTGATTTGATACTCTGTTACCCGAGCTCTCCGACATATCATTGTGGCGTCAATGATGTGACACTTTTCGTGACGGTGTGTAATAAATAGTTCACGGCGTCTCCGTTAACACGTTAGTACTCAGGTAGTACTTTGGCCATAATATCTGGGAGGCGGATGGATCGATCCTAGTTCAGTTCAGTTCAGTTCAGTTCCGGGGGATGGAATCATGTGTGTACGCCCCACACACCATCTCATTAGTGCATAGTCTAGCTAGCTATGTACTTATCAGTTCAGTTTTGGCTCTGGGTACTTCTTACATTACACGACTTATTTTGTTTGTATATACGTGTCGTGTAGATCAGTTCAGTTCAGTATTACATGTTCAGTTCAGTATCAGTATTATATGTTCAGATTCAGATTTCCGTTTCAGTATCATATGATCCGTTCAGTATTCAGATATAAGTATTTTATGTTTCGTATTGTTACTATTGTTATTTCCGTCACTGAGCAACTTTTGGCTCAGCCGTATTTTCTTTTGTGGTGTTTTCTTATTTGATTGTAGGTAATCAGGGGGTTCCGGGAAATCAGTGAAGAGTGGTTGAAGATCAAGATTGGATTTTACTTTAATTGATGTAATGAATAACTTAATTAGGTTCTTTCGGATTATCTGGTTTTGCTTGAGATTATCTCTTTAATATCATGGATTTGGTTTTTGATTTGATATCTGTAATAGTGACACGTCAGCCTCTCCGGGTTGGGGTGTTACATACACCCCCTGTTGTTAAATATACCCATTATTAGTTTGATTTTATTAAACGTATGTATGCCTGTTTACGGGCTTGTATACCGCCGTATATGACGGTTTTAACTTATATAAACCCGTATGGGGCTTGTATACTCCCATATAGGAGCAATTGTATGCCCGTATACAAAGTTTTATACGCACGTATAACGGGGATACAGTGAGTGGAAACCCAGGTGGGGATTAAGGTGCTGTTTGTTTCTGAAGAGGTAAAACGTCTGCAGTCTGCAGACCATATCTGCAGACATCTGTAGGAGAAGAGGTGGACCAAACCTCTGCAGCCTGTATTAAGAAGACTGTTTGTTTTGTAACATCTGCAGACTGCTGAAATAAACTGAAATTAATAAAAAGTTAAAATAAACAGAAATTTAAATAAACTGTCACAATAAACTGAAATTAATATAAATTAAACCACAACAACATTTTTAGATCATTCATTCCATATTATTTTCGAATGACACATTCATTAACTGCTCAACAATAACGAAACCAAACAAACCATTAACACCTTTTGAGAAGCAAAAAACCTAAATCAGTAACGGAAGAACCAATTTTAGGGAAACTTGAACGCTAACGATACAAATAGGGTTTCAAACACGGCATTAGCAACTAAACAGAATTAGGGCTTTTGCAATTAGGAATTAAGGGTAATAAACCAATCGCCAAGGCTACTGATAACACACATTCTTTAATACCACTAAACATATTTTCTGCTCCAAACATAGACAAAAAGCTCAATTTACATCTTAAACTCATAAACCACACTGCATACGCATCAAACAGTACTAGGGCATTTGCAATTACGAATCAAGGGTAAAAATTAATGAATTAGTGACCTGTTTGTTGCTGAATTGGGATTGATCAGGGTTTTGTGTAGAAGAACAAATGGGTGTGAATCTGCGAATGGAGGGAAGAATGGTGGGAGAAATTGATAGAGGAATACGGTGGTTTGACGTCCGATTGCAACCTGGCAGCAACAACAACAACAGCCGGTGCTACGGTGGTTTGACGGTCAACGGCGGTGGTTCCGACCACCGATCGGAGATTGTAGGGGATGAAGTGTGGGGAATGCAGAGGGGATATTGTTTGATTGGGGGAACGAGTGTAGAAACTCACGGTGGTGGAGCGAAGTTGGGCGGGGGAATTGGGTTTATGGATGATATAAAGATTAAGAAGAGGTTTGTAGAGGTAAGAAGACATTAGTCCACCTCTTCTCCAAGAAGAGGTCACGCAGACGTTTTTTAATGAAACGTCTTCAAAAAAACAAACACTCTGCAGACCTCAAACATCTGCCCGCCTCTTTTTGGCGCAGACAAAAGAGCTTTAGAAGCTCTTTTTCTAAAAAACAAAGGGCGTGTTTGTTTTTTGAAAAAACCTCTTCCCCACCTCTTCATCTGCGCGCTCGCAGACGCGGGAAGAGGCTTTTACTTCGCAGACTGTTTGTTTTCTGGAAGACGTTTCATTAAAAAACGTCTTCCTGAGCTCTTCATGGGGCAGACATGGACCCTAGTCTTCAGATGGGAAGACATTTTATAAACCTCTTCTCCTCTCCTCACATAAAAGATTTTGAGCCCTAATCACACACACAACACAACCATCCATCGTCACTCTCTCCTCTCTTCACTGTTCATCGTCGCTTTCTCATAAGTCTTCACTGTTCCCGTCGCTCTCTCCTCTCTTCACTGTTCATCGTCGCTCTCTCCTCTCTTCCTCCCTGCGGCCGCCTCTCCTCCACCACTGAAAAAGGTAAGCTCTCTCCTCTCTTCCTCCCTGCGGCCGGTAGATAGGAATCACTGTTGTTATAGGATTGATAGCATAGCAGAACGGTAATGAATATGAGATTACATACCCAACCCCTTTGGCAGGTTTGGAGAAAACCCATATTCAGAGGTTTCATGCTAGCTTCAAGACCCATACCCTCAAATTAAACACCTTCTACAGTTCTTAGCCCCATTCCTTCATTCCAAAACTCCCAGTCCAAACACAGCCTCAGATGCGAGTGTTTGGCAAATTCGGCTTATCTTACAAAACTTCAGAGATAGAAACGAACAAAGAAAGACATTTTCGTGAAAAAAGAAAAAGAGATGTGTTGTGAGATGAGTGTATCATTCTCTAAAACTATGAATTGTATTTAACCCTTAACTTTAAATATACCAGTACATTCATCCCAAAAGAAAAGTTCACTCTTTACATGAAAACTGAATCATCAAGTTTCAATTCCTAAAATCGCATATTTTAGCAGTCTGCAGGTTTTAAAAAATCAAACAGTCTTTTTCTTGCAGACTGCAGACGTTTGGTCCACCTCTTCTGCTGCAGATGTCTGCAGATGTGGTCCGCAGACTGCAGACGTTTTCCTGTACAAAAAACAAACAGCACCAAACACCACCTAAGTATAGCATAACCCCATTAGAATGAGTGTGACTTTTCATGTTTTGGGTCACTTTTATGATTGGTAATTTAGCGTAATAAATGGTGCTTATGAAAGATGTTTTGGTTATGAAATGAGTCATGCTCAAAAACCATCATTTTGCTCATGTAAAGAGGGTACACCTACAAATGGGGTATCATTATTGGTTATGGCCTATGGGATTATCTTTTTTTTTAGGTGTTAAAACTACTTTATTATGACTACATAACATGTTCTCTAAGATGTTACCTTTCAATTTTTAATTTAGATTTTTAACAAACATATTGTAAAATGTTATTGGAGTGATGATAGTTTTACATCCATAGAATTGCAATAAGATTTGTAACTTGTGTTTGACCAGTCATCGATCAGTCTCTTAGATAAAAAAGTGTTTTGAATAATTGAATCCTTCTCAATTCTAACTTATTTTGAAGTTAATGAAATTGGCGTATTTTAAACTATATGTAATAAAATATGTGAGTTGAGTAACAATTTAAAACAGTTAGTGGAATGTTGTGTTTGTGAGTTGAGTAACTATTAAACAGTTAGTGGATCCTTGTTTAGGGATGGGAAATATGCATTTGAGTTGGCCTAAAAGTATAACATTGTAGTATTTTATTTGAACCCTTTATATTTGAATCAGGTGTTTATCGATGTGATAAAGTTGTTGGATTGGATTTCAAAATTATTAATACATTTTTTTCTAATAAAATCTCGTTACAACTTCATTAGTCACTACTACCTTTTGGTTTCGTATGTTATTTATTATAAACTCTACTTTCGTAAAGTCACACAAAAAAACAAGTAGTTTTATATATATTCCAAGTCAGTTTCATATGTCCTTTTTATTCTAAGTTATTTATGATGTTATCTTATTTTTTAGAGGGACTAAACAAGCAATTGATTTGATGACCGACCGGTTATAAGAAATAAAGAAAATTTTATATTAAATTTGATAAGAAAGAGGTTCAAATACAAAGTGTGTTTTTGCTATAAAATGTGAGAAGACACAACGAGTCAAAAAGTCACAAAAAATTATATATCACAATCTAAATCGAATTTCAAAAAAGTAATTTCGAATTTTTGTTCCCTAGCTGTCATCGCTAAGAAAAAATAAATGAAAAAATTAAAAAAGTTAACGTTTTTTTATTGTGACATTTATGAAAGACACAATTGCGTCATTGTATCATTATGAAAGACACAATAACGTCATTGTGTCATTGACGTTATTGTGTCATAAAAAGACACAATAAAATTTTTTTATTTTTTTTTTCTGAAAGATGGCGACGACAGGAACATTGACTTCGAGGTACTTTTTTTAAATTCGATTTAAATTGTAAGCTATAAATTTTTATGATTTTTTTAGTCTCATTGTGTCTTCTCACACTTTGTAGCAAAAATACACTTTGTAGAATAACCTCACCCATTTGATAATACAAATTAGTCATCTAATTTATGTACTAAAACTATATTCGAGTTCTTTTCGAATTTAGTAACCTCGTCTAATTTTTTTTTTTCACATTAGCTCGACAAAGATTGGACATAACCTCTAACTGGTATATAATTGAAAGAATATGATACAAAATACTTTGTTAATTGTGTAGATGAAGCAACCTTTTTTATTTCTTCTAGTACCAGTGATCGAATGGCACACCTACTACTAATATTATTTGGTCAATTGCATAAAGTGTATTGAAGGTGTTTGTTTACATTTTGACACTGACTTCATACCAAAACAAGCCTTCTCACTTATTATTACAATAAATTACCATGAATGATCATCAACTGAGGAGTTGAAGCTTTTTAATGGGGTGGCTTCAATCTTTATTCTCCCCCTTCAAGAACATGTGGAACCGAATTCTATCGACTAGTACCCGCCATCGAAAACGTACGCGTTTAAAGGTTTGTCGGTATTGTTCTTGATCACTAAGTTTATTGACGTTTGGATTATATTTCGGGTTATTTTATAGGTAACGGGCTTTATGTGTTGTATGAAGACGTCAAGTGTTGCTCGTGTGAAGATGTGCAAATGTTGTGGTCGATGGTGGTCGGACCCGAACCTAGGTTTTCTATCTAAATATCGAAGTAAATAGTAAATATGTTTATATTTTGTGTATGTTAGAAAGATTCGCGATGACTCTTTCTAACATGTATGATCGGTTTGTAATATGATACTTTAAACCCAGTGTAAATGATGTATAATTATGATGATTTGAGAGTGAATTGTTTTGTGCATCATTATTATTTTTTACCTTTTTGGTTAAAGTACATCATAACTTTGATTATACCCACTAGTTTGATGTGTGTTTTACCCATTATGTTTATGTGTTTTGTTCCTCTTCAACGACAATTGAAATAGTTAGTCCATGTGAAATGTTAAACTTTTTGTTATACATCACGTCACAACGTTGCATTTAATCCATCAAATAATAAAATAGCTGAAAGCAATATTAAGAGCAACTTTGATTAGGCTTGTAAGTCTTAACAATCTTCTAGTCTTCTAGTTATAAATATAAGAGTAACTTAACAGAATATAGTTCGTTTTACCAGATGTTTAATTAATCATTTAAAGTTTTTTATCTCTTTAAAGTCACTCAACTTTTACTATGTGTCACGTAACTATTTTAAAATTATCTAAAATTGAGACAAAAGACACACACATATATGTATAGATTATTATTTACTAAATGTTTTTTTTATAATACAATATAGGAAAGTTGGATTTTAATTCCAACCTATTATCCATTAACTGGTTATCTAATAAAAATATTTATTTTATCACTTGTCATTCTTTTGACTCACGTTTTTATCACTTGTTATTCTTTTAGACATCTTCATATCATTTTTTATTTAAAAGTGTATTATAGTAATTTAAACATTAAAATAATTTATCTATCTTATTAAAGATCAATTTTATTAATTACTGTATATCTCTCTCATCTAGATTTTTTAAAATCAATGTATCTTTTTAAAATTAGATTTTATTATAAAAAATCAAAAATCACATCTTTATATTAAAATAGAACTAATAATAAAAAGTTTTTATATAATATAAAATTTTCTAAAACACTAAACATTTTTAAAACAATTTTTTAAATGATCTTTTTTTAAAAAAATTATAAAAAAAGATGAACTTTTCTAAAACTAATCTTATTAGAACAATCAGAATAATTACAAATCAGAGTTTTTAATAAACAAAATTTTTATAAAAATATTTTTTATAAAAGAATCTTAAAACAAATGTTTAAAAATGAAACTATTTAGATAAAGAGTTAAAAAGAATAATATAATTGTTTTATTTCTTGAACTATTACGTATATATATTCACTAGGTTAGAACCTGTGTGTATTACACGGTTGATTTAAGAAATCACATATCATTAAATCATAATTAAAGAATAAACATCATCAAAAACTAAAACATTAATTTAGATGTTTACACTATACAAGTACAATTACATTCATGATTGATGATATATACAAATGATATACATTGATAACTTACTGAAACAACTTTATACAAACTCATAACACATTAAAAATATATACTACACCGCAAAAGGCTATTGTAATGTAAGAGCATTCACAACCTATTTCTTAAATTATGTGAGTGAGAGTTTTTAAATTATATGAAATGGTTTAAGTGGTTGTGAGTGAAGAAGATAGAAAATGTTACTGTTCATCTGTAAATTTAAAGATTCACCGTTCAACCTTTATAAATTTTTTAATATTTTTAAAAGTGGTTGTGAGTGAATTAGAGAGAAAATGTAATGAAAAAGGTATAAAAATATATTATTTAATTAAAAAGAGAGAGAAGAAGTAGTGATTTTTAGTTTAATTATAAGGATGAAAATAAAGAATGAGATGTGAGTGCTCTAAAATGCGTAAAATAATAGCACGAATATCCGTAATTGATGAATAAGAAAAATGTATGAACTTCCTAGTCAATTGATGTGTGCCGCAACAGCTTCAAAACAAAGATAACAAATTTCGGTTTTATATCCAAAAAAGGCTCATTTCCTAATGACTTTTAACTCGATAACTTAAGGACGTAATATGTGTTATTTCTATATGTAGTTGTTGCACAATATAAGTAACTAATGATGAGAACTTGTAAGATATAAATGGAGACCATGTTAGGCGATTACCACCTCTTACAAAATAGAAACAACCTTTGAATGTCAAATTACAAATCTCATATAAATCTTGAAGTATTTTGTAATTACATTTAATCTCCTAAAAAGCACAATAATCAACCAATTAGATTTCACAATATAAGTCATTAGATGTTAAATCAAAAGGAAACAAAATGAGAAGAAAAAACAACAGAAAACAAAAACATCACAAAAAGATAAGTATACTTGAAACTAAAAGGATAAAATTAACTACATTCCACAAATGTTATCGACCCAAAGGTAACAAAAACAATAACTTGGCCATTATTCTCACAACTCACAGTTAAAAACTAAAAGGCATAATAATTACCACACCAACCTAAAGTTGTGCAAAAGTAAGTTCAATAAACAAAAAACACACGATTGCAGTATACATATAAAAAATTTTACAGGTTCATACAGAGTTGTATATAGTTGGCCTCTCTAAATGTAATTACACCAAGATAAGCTAGAAAAAAAAAGTTATACCTTATAATGCCTCCTACGATTAATACAATCAAAGGAATTATAAAATAATTCGAAAAAAGAGATTATCTTTGTAAATGTTGATCTCCCATTTGGATTCTCGTGCGAACACTCTTCAATAACCTGACAATTATAAAGATTAAAAATAACATAATTTGTTAATATAGATCTTAGAAAATATATGTAGGTGAATGAAAACTTAAAACAAAGCACATACTCTTTAGCCCATGGGCATAATTCTTTGTCGCTGCATTTTAAGGAGGGTGTTTTTTTGAAAAGCATGCTTTTTAAATATCATCTTCGTTCTTACTAAAACATGGTTATGGCCTTCAATCATTTAACAAAACCAAAATAGATGGCATGGGCCTTATATACATGTTTAATTAATAGCAAAAAGAAAAATCTTCAAGAGCACCACATCTCTCTGTTGGCCTGTTATATGAAATAAGATATGGAAAAATTAAGTTGTTTTAGTTTGCAGATATGAAGGACATTTTGAAATATATAACATTGTAAGAGTTACATGTAGTGTTATCAATTATGATAGGACATGCTTTTCTTATTTTACTTTCTAAGTCACTTTAAATAGCCTACTAATTTCATTGTCTGTAACTTTTTATGGTCCTAAAATAGCCCGTAAAATCTTTTTATTTTATGCCACACGGGAAAATAAAGTAGTTAACAATTATAATAAATAAACAGAGTTCACTACTTTGAATTGTTCAGAAAAACTTAAAAAGGCTCTACATCCTTGTAAATAAATGATTTTGATTTACGGTCATGCAAAAAGTTCACCCCATGCCAAAATAACAACATTTAAGACTCGTGAATTAAATTCTAAATTTCTACTTCTGTCTAGAAACTATATTATGTTAAAAACTATTGGATATTTGAAGAAAGAAAATAATTGTTGAAAATTTCTACTTTAGCTTTTGTGTTTGCTCACGTATCAATTATGCAGCGAACCTCTTAAAGTAGAAGTTTAGAACGCTTTGCAAATAGTAAATTAAGCAATTTTGGAGCCTGTACAAATTAAATTAATTTTTTATTTGTATCGTGGGTTGTTGAGTTTTTCAATAACATCGTTGTTAAAAAAACACACAAGTTGTTACTAAAGTAAACGGGCTATGGTTTAACATAAATCAAAGCAAGAAATCACATACCTTAATGTGGTCATCAATATCCATTTATATCCCATACAATAATTGGCCCAACATAAAAAACTCGAACAATGAATGCCAATGATACGCCAGTCTCTTTAACCTATCTTGATAAATGATGTATTTAACTTGTAATGACATAAAAGCTCAACTAAAAACTTCCTAGTTTATGAACATAGAATGAATCTACAAAGTTGAACAAGGTTGCTTTGTGGTATAAAGACAGCAGACTTGGGTGTATATTAACAGTCCCTAACAATATTATGAAATTGCAGTTATGGTACTTATGAAAGACTCCCAAGCGCACAGGTACAATTTTGTATATATACATGTAGAAAATGCAGGCGAATTTGAACTCAAAATCAAGGATCACATTGATATGAAAATAGCTAATGCAATAATGTTTTTAGGTTGTTATGTTGATAGTTTTATTATTGTTTAATATTTAGACCTATGCGTTAAACCATGATGGGGGTTAATTTTTCATAAAATCATATCGTAAATGCAGCCGGATGAACAAAAAGTAGACAGACGGGAACAAAGTTGATGCTTTTAACATTTAACCATAAGAAGAATCAAAATGTAAGTGTTGAGTAAGCTGAAGATACAACTTTACATACATAGAGCACTGTTAATAGTGAGTGGCCCAAAAATCTTAGCGCAATGACATATCTAATATGAAACACTAAAAAATCCTTAAGTGTACTTAAGAATGTAATGCAACTTCTCATACCTTTTTGTTATTCATCTTACCCATGATTCCATCCGTTGAGACCCTCATCAACATCCAGAGCACAGAGCACACCCTGCAAGTGGAAGACCAATCAAAAGTTGTAATCTTAGAGAGTACCTATGTCTAAAGCTCCAGCCCATATCATAGCTTAGTTCGAATCTCTTAGAATAAAAGCTAGTTTTTGCCTAGAATTTGATGATACATGATGGTAGAAAACAAAATTCATATAAAATCCAAACTAACCCTTTGAACATCGACGAGATAACCACCCAGATTCTTAAACTCCTTTGTGTAAACATGCAACAACATATCGATAACACCTTGACATTAGATAATTAATCACAATTCAAAATTAACAAAACACAAATATTCTTCAAACGAACTGGTAAAAAGGAAAGGCGTTCAAGACCTCGTGAATTTCCAAAGTAGGCATATGGGGAAGAAAATCATTTCTAGTAAAGAAACAGATGAATATAAAATCATCAATTGCTCTTTCAATATCAAGAAAAATTTTCTCTGGCGTATCTTTCAGTTTCAAATCCAACTTTAGATAATCTTAAAGTATGCAGACATGAA
Source organism: Flaveria linearis (assembly GCA_024085815.1). Classification (NCBI taxonomy): domain Eukaryota; kingdom Viridiplantae; phylum Streptophyta; class Magnoliopsida; order Asterales; family Asteraceae; genus Flaveria; species Flaveria linearis. Next base: position 110,267,825 of record CM044001.1, on the reverse strand, counting down.
GAAACTACAGTATATATAAACAATCAAATGAACACTAAAACTTATAAAAACTGTACATAGCTTAAAACATGTTACCTGCTATGGCTTCTTTACCAATGACTTCCTCTTGATAACATTTGAAACATCAAGGCTGCTCATTTGTTCAGTTGTATTGATATAATGTAGTTTACATAGTTTTTGGGTCTTTGTTTTGAGTCATTTTGAGTCTAATTATGTTTAGTTTTATTAGATTTCATTTACTTTTGTTTATTTTATGTTTTGATAGGTGTTCGTGTGCAACGGAGTGGAAAACGAGCAAAAAGAATGAAGAAACGAGCACACGGGAAAACACCACGGAAGTAAATTAGTAAAACGATCATATCGGGAGCTAGAAAATGAGTTACGGGACCCATAATATATAGATTTGATGGTTCTCGAGATGAGGAATCCAAAAATCAACTTTGTTTTATGTCTGGAGCCTTTTCGCGCCACGCGCACAGCCTTTCTTAGCTGTGTGCGCCACTCGGAGAGCCCATTACGTGGCCCAACTCATAAAATTCGTTTTTAAGTGGTTTTTAGGTCAGAATTCAAGACCGACGGCTGGGAACAAAGGAAGAACGAATTAGGGTGACCTTGAAGGTTGTTTGGAGCTATTTTGGACGTGGAAACGAGTCGAGATTAAGATTTGAAGACGTTAGGATAACGTTTGCGCGTATTCTACAACTCGGGTCTTGTTAGCTACACTTTTCTTATCACAAACTATGTTAAATCTTCTGAATTCAGATTGTTATGGTTGTTTATTGATGTTTCTTGGCTAAACCATTAGTAGTTACCTAGGTTTGATGATGATTGTTTGATGAATTTTGGTTCTTTTATGGATTTTGGTAATTTTATGATGAATTGATTGCTATTTGTTGGGTTTATATCATTGAAGCAAGTTGCTAGTGTGTATTTGATATTGGTTATGGTTGCAATTTGATGTTCCATTGGTATTATTGTGGTTGTCTTATCATATTAGATATCAAGTAGGTTAATTTACCTGAGTAATTAACTAATTTGCAGTTTAACTGATCACTAGATTGTAGGAACTAAATTGGAACCTGAATTGATTTTGAATGTGCATGCTTAATTCAATAGCTGTAAAGTGAGAATTAATAAACTGGTCTAGTTACATAACAGGTTAGGTTTAGATAACGTGTGAGCGTATCTTATTTAACTGTTTTATTTTATTTTATCAGTTTAAACTTGTGGATCTGATATAAACTATCCTTTAGTGTTTTAGGATGCTTTGAGTTGTCTTTGCGGTGAGGTAAGTCAACTATAGGGTCTTTTAGCAATCTTTGGAGTGACTGTGAGGTTGTCCACATAATCTGGTGATCATCATTAGCTATTAGGGTTTTAAGTGTTATCTTTGAGAAGGGTCAAAGAATCTTTAGATTCCCTAGTAGTGAAAACCATTAGGTCCCAGTTTCATCATTCATACCAAATCCATAGAAGAACCAGAGTTTGGCAAACAGGATTCTGAGCCTAGGTAACTCATTCCTCTCCTATTCCAAGTTCTTTCCTATTCTTTGTTCGTGTTTTCCTTAGTTCCTAATTTTAGCATCTTTCTATTTTTAGTAACCCCCCTTCAATTAATAATTCATTAGTAATAAGAGTCTTAGGTTAATTAACATAGTTAACAGAGTCTCGTGGGTTCGATATCCGGACTTACTTAAGCTTTGCTAGAGTCGATAGGTTCACTTGCCTGTCAGTAGTTTAAGTTTTAGAGAGTCTATAGTTTAACTAGGTGTTAATTAGGTTTAATTTAAGTCATTTTTATTAAACTACTAATCTCACATCAAGTTTTTGGCGCCGTTGCCGGGGACTCTTGGCAATTGTGTTAATTAACTTTCTTCTTGCTATTTTCGTGCTTTTTCTGTGTCTTTAGGTCTAGGTTTTCTCTTGTTTTTCTTTTGTTTAGTTTATGCCCATCTTAGGTCACGAGGTCCACCACCTGTTCAATTAGATCTTAGTGCACTTAAGTTTGAGGTTAAGTCTTCTGAGTCAATCCATTCTCCACCCGCCACTCCACCATCATCACCCGTTAGTCCACCACCCACCCCATTCCACATGGCCCACCTACCATTCACGAGCAAGCCACCGAAGGCTTTACAGGAGTCAACTCCCCCATCACTGTCCCGAACATCACTAATGAAAACACGTGGCAAATCCCTTCCTACATCATGACCGCCATCACAAATACATGTCAATTTCATGGTCGTGATGATGAGGATGCGCCAGCTCACATCTCCTGATTGTCTCGTATTCTTGGTACGTTTAATATCCAAGGGGCTAGTGAAGATGCCAAATTCCTTCACTTGTTTCCCTTTTCTCTTTTGTGACGAGCTTCCACCTGGCTCGATTCACATCCTCCTGATACTTTCACCATGTGGGCTGTTCTTAGAGATAAATTTCTGAATAAATATCTCCCGCCCGCAAAAGCTTCCCGTCTCCATGATCAGATCCATTCTTTCAGAATGGAGCCTGATGAACCATATTATCTTGCTTGGGAGCGATTTCAGCATCTGCTTAGCAGATGCTCTAATCATGGCTTGACTGAATGGGCTCTTGTAGAGAAATTCTACAATGGTTTGACTTACGAGACTCGTGCTAGATTTGACACCTCCGCAGGAGGACATCTTATGGGGAAGAAGGATGTAGCCGGATGCAATGATCTCTTCGAGAGCTTTGCTCAGACTGATCATGAGCAGCGAGCGGTCAACAGGAATTCCATTCATGTTACTAGTCACCCCTCGACCACTCGAGGTGTTCACCATGTCACCATGGATACTAGTTTAGCTGCTGCTATTGAGAGTTTGTCTAGGGAGGTGAAGGCGGTAAAGATGAAGTTGTATAGGTGTGAGCTTTGTAGGGGAGGTCATGATACAGTCGAGTGTCCACAGATGAATATGGAGAGCGTAGAGTATGTAAGTGGTCCATCAAACAATTTTAATAATTCTTATAATTCGGGTTGGAGAAGTAACCAAAGTCAGAACTACAGATCTTCCGGTAATCCCCCTGGTTTCCAGTCTGCTCAAAATTACAACCAGGGGCAGGGTCAGATTGATAATCAGAAGAACTTAAATGAAATAAGAACTTTTAACTCAATTAGTTGTTAAAGATCAGGCTACCCAAAAACTCTTGCTGAACATGATCTTATTCTAAAAAACCAACAGTCAGCTTTTCAGGATCTCCAGAGAACAGTACTTGACCTTGCTAGGAGGATAGACGAGAAACCCCCATGTACTTTTTCATCTAGTTCTAGTACACAAAACCCGCATGCACATGTTAAGGCAATCACCACTAGATCTGGTAAGCAGTTAGGGGAGGTAGAGTCACCTGATAGAAAGGTAGAAGATGTTGGGGAGAGAAAAGAGGAAGTAGAGATAGAAGGTCCTAGGGTCCAGAGCACTATTAGGGATCGCCCACCCATTTTTAGACCCAGCCCTGAGATAGATCTTTCTAGAGTCCCATATCCTGATCGTGTCCGCCATCAGAAATATTCTAGGGAGTATGGGTACTTTCTTGATTTGTTCAAGCAGATCAAGATTAATCTTCCATTCATAGAGGTTCTCCAATGCATGCCCAAGTATGCTAAGTTCTTGAATGACATCCTCAAGAACAAAGCAAAGCTTGGAGAACTTTCTAATGTTGATCTTACTGGTGAGTGTTCTGCAGTGGTGATGAACAAGCTTCCAGAGAAGCTGTCTGATCCGGGAGTCTTCACCATCCCGTGTCTCTTTGGTAGCAATATTCGCAACCACGCGTTAGCTGATCTAGGTGCTAGCATTAATTTGATGCCTTATTCGATTTATGAGAAGCTAGGCCTAGGTGAACTTACACCGACGCGCATGACACTCTCTCTTGCTGATAGTTCTGTTAAGTATCATCGGGGATCATAGAGAACTTGCTTGTTAAGATTGATAGATTTGTCTTCCCCATGGATTTTGTTGTTCTAGACATGGAGGCTGATGCGAATGTACCTATCATTCTTGGACGTCCTTTCCTTCGTACGGCTAAGGCCATATTGATGTCTTTAAGGGCACTATTGCACTTCACTTAGGAGATGAGGAAGTCACATTCCATGTGGCTGACTCCATTAGGAGTCCGAGTAGTGTTAAGGAAGTTGTGAGCTCCATTAGTTCTAGTGAGAGTGAGGTAACTGAGAAGTCTAAGGAGTCTGAGTCTTGGGAGCTTGAGTTTGCTGGAGAGTTAGATGGTCTGCCTGAGTATGTTAGAGGGGGTGAGTTTGATGATGAGAGAGACCTTACTGAGTTAGAGGCACTGATAGCTGATAGACCTCCTGAGATAGTGAACCCTACACCCATAGAAAAACCTAAGTGTGGGGATGTTTCTCTGCGTTTAGTAAGCCTAGGTCCTCAACCCACTCTAGAGTCTGAGTCTAGTTTAGATCAGGAGGATGCATTCATTAGAGAGAAGTGTTGGGATAGGCTAGTGCCTTTAAGAGGTTCTACTGTCATTGATGGTGGAGCTGTTACATGGGATCTATTTGATCCTCCATGATTTTTGCTAGAGTTAGATTTTAGGAGGATCCCATGTGTAGAGTATTGTATATTATTTGCTTGTTTGCTTTGTCTTATTTTTTTTTTATTTTGTTAAGTCTTTTATTTTATTTGTTTGAGTCAGTATTTTGAGTCTTTTTGTGTCAGTGTTATGCTGCTCGGGTTGTGCTTTTGTTTTGGTTATGTAGGTTTGGATACGTACCACCCGTACTCAATCTCCATTCGGGTGAATCTAGAGATGTTGGCTGGAGTATGAAGGATGATCCGAGGCATGAGGTGCTACCTGTGAATGGAATGCTATATAGCTAGTGGGAACGGTTTGGAAGAATTGTTGCTTTGCTATCAGGTGAACACGTTCCTTTTATCCTTTTATGTTTTTTTTTATTTATTTGTTTTAGTGTATTTTTGTCTCTGCATTGAGGACAATGCAAGTTTTAAGTGCGGAGATGGAAATGAGTTTGTTAGTGTTAGTTTTTGAGTTTTTGAGCCTTACAGTGTCGTAAAAATCCAAAAAAAAAAAATCGAAAAATTTCAAATTTTTTTTTTTTGAAAATGTCTTTCAAATTAGTATGCAATATATGGAAAATGATAGAAAAACTGGCGTTTTGTTTTCAGATGTGTGTTGAATGCAAAAAAAATGAAAAATGAAAAAAAAAATTATGTAATAAATGGGATAGTTTGTGACTTGTGAGTTATCTGGTTAACCCAGCTTGCATTGAAGGGTCCTTTAGTGTGTAAATTAATCTAACTAACTGAACTAGGTTGTCTTGTGGGTTTTCATCTTAGAAGTAATGGGAAAATTTAGTTCTTTAGGATTGTAAATTGGCACCCTATAGGTTGATTAACTAGCATTTTAATAGAAACTTATTCCTCACAAACATGGCACACTGCTATCTTTTTATGAAAATAAATTCGAGAGTAGGTGGCGCCTCCATCAATTTCATAAAAAAATGAGCTTGTTGTATAAAAATGCAAGGGTTGGTTCCTATGTGTTATTTACCGGGGATAGTGATTTAGTTTGTAACACCTCTGGGGCCAGTCTAAATAAATTAAAATGAACTGTACAATGTCACTTAAATAAATTATATGTCACCTAAAAAGCTCAAAAGAATTCATTCCACCAAAAAAAAATTCCATCGTGACTACAAGTTTCTATTAGGATTGCTAGTTTTTCAGGTTATAGCGGTTAGGTGAACCAAAATGGTTAACTTGTGCCTTCCATTGTGCAAATTAGTAGAGCTGGTGACCTGTAGGCTTCTGAGTGTGAGATCCTTTACATGTATCTAGTTCTTTTATTTGAAACTTAAAAAAACAAAAACATAAAAATAGACCTGATTTGTAAGTGTTAGGGTATATTGTAAACAATGAACTAGACCTCACCGTTAACTAAACTAAATCCTGTATGTATTTATGTTTATTTTTTTTATTTTGGGTGAGTTAATAAAGTTTGTTTGAAATGATTTCTTGTTCTGATTTCATTGCATGCTTTTTCAGGGACGAAAAGAATAGGTGTGGGGATATTTGATATAATGTAGTTTACATAGTTTTTGGGTCTTTGTTTTGAGTCATTTTGAGTCTAATTATGTTTAGTTTTATTAGATTTCATTTACTTTTGTTTATTTTATGTTTTGATAGGTGTTCGTGTGCAACGGAGTGGAAAACGAGCAAAAAGAATGAAGAAACGAGCACGGAAAAACACCACGGAAGTAAATTAGTAAAACGATCATATCGGGAGCTAGAAAATGAGTTACGGGACCATAATATTTAGATTTGATGGTTCTCGAGAAGGAATCCAAAAACCAACTTTGTTTTATGTCTGGAGCCTTTCGCGCCACGCGCACAGCCTTCTTAGCTGTGCGCGCCACTCGGAGAGCCCATTACGTGGCCCAACTCATAAAATCGTTTTTAAGTGGTTTTTAGGTCAGAATTCAAGACCGACGGCTGGGAACAAAGGAAGAACGAATTAGGGTGACCTGAAGGTTGTTTGGAGCTATTTTGGACGTGGGAACGAGTCGAGATTAAGATTTGAAGACGTTAGGATAACGTTTGCGCGTATTCTAC